>BQNB010002509.1:0-124055 GCA_026074375.1 Tanacetum coccineum
ACAAAACTGTGATTCAACATTTATACTTAAACGAACCTATGAACTCACCAACTTTATGTTGACACTCTTTAAGCATGTTTTTCTTAGGTGAATTAGATGTTTGGCTTAGGTGATGTGCATTGGAGTCTAATTAATTTATGATTTCTTTTCAAACGACACAGTTAGAGGTCGTTCTTTCATGACTTGAGCAATGGTATTATAAAGTAACGCTCCCGGAAACATATTCCGTTGTGACCCATTTTTGTGGGTGTTACAGATTGGTATCAAGAGCCAAGGTTATAGAGAACTAGGTTGCATATCTTACCTAGACTATAACCATTTTCAACGATCACATTTTCAAAAAGGGGTTTTGCGGGACATACACACGCTGTTTGTTGCATTAATTGGTCATGCTAGATGCTTATATGATTAATATTCGTGTTTATATTATAATACGTATATTACTACTGGTCTTATATAATATACTTATATTTGCTTGTTATAGCAGTCATGTCGCGTTTATGATTTTATGAAATCTGACGTGTATTATATTTTCTTGTGATTTTGAAGAATATGGCACCAAAGAAAAGAACCACAAGGGCATCACCAGCCATAACAACCACCACCACCACACCGGTCACCAATGCCCAGCTTAAGGCATTGATCTACCAAGGCATTGCCGATGCATTGGCAGCATGTGACATTGACAGAAGCATGAATGGCAATGACAGCCATAATTTGGGAACGGGAGTAAGGAGACAAGATCCTCTTGCTCGTGAGTGCACTAACCCAGATTTTATGAAATGCAAACCTCTATATTTTAAGGGTACTGAAGGAGTTGTCGAGTTGACTCAGTGGTTTAAAAGAATGGAAACTGTGTTATGGTTGCACCTTCTATTCCTATCTCTGTTGAGGAGAATCTCGGGGACCCGATCGATATCAGAGTGGATATCATTCACCTAGAGCCCGTCGTTGCAGTTGCTTTTCTTGCAGCTGCCTTTGTAAGGACACAAGCCCAACACGGGGAGGCTATACGAGGCATTCTTGAGTATTTGCAAGGGGTGCCCATAAAGGAGGAGATGAGTACTTTGAGGTTCAGGATAGGCATGGTCGAGGCGGAGAATGATTCTCTGCGTGGTAAGATTAAGACCATGGAGGCTATCGAGACGATTACTCGTAGCTAGGAGAAAAGGGCTCGTATGGAGATGGAGCGACAGTTGGCTTTAGTTTAGGAGTCACCGCGACAGGACTGAGAGAATTTCATAAAGCTCCAGGAGTTAGTCACCAGTCAGCTTAGACGTCACCCATAGATCCTTGTTGTAGGAATTATGTATTAGCTTATATTGGACGTGGTGTATCAAGAAACTATGTAGATCTTGGAGGGAACAATGAAACCCTCTATCTATTAAAATCACTCGTTATTGTGAAAAATTTCGTCAATATTAACTTAGATTACTTATTTACTCTTGCAAACTACTCTCACAAATATTATGAAATCATAACGCTATTTTGACAAAAATGAGCAATGCATCGTTAGTCCTCAATTATATATGGCCTGATCAACTATGTATAATTCAGGAAGGACCATGCCATGCTGAGAGTAGTCACCTTAAAACTTCTTTTCAAGAAACAATTTTCTATCAAGTTTTGTGCGCGTATTCATAAAACGTATCTATCACGAGGAACCAAACTAACAATCATAGTAACTAAGTAAACTCTTATACCACCTTATTATATAAGGTCGACATCATTGTATACAAAATCCTATGTCTAAAAGTCAAGACGCATCCCTAGTCACCCTAGGACGATCCACTAACAGGTTTACTCATCATTTAAGGAATATACTAATACACCATTTACAACGTCTACGTAATACCATAGAGCTTAGAAGTTACGACATCACCATAGACGTAAATTCGTTATCATTCGGGAAACCCAAATCTTATTAATGATGCTTTGAGCAGGAAAGAGCGGATTAAACTATTAAGAGTTCGAGCCTTAGTTATGACTATTGGCTTGGATTTCCTAAACAAATCTTGAATGCTCAGACTGGAGCACAGAAACCAGAGAATCTCAGACACGAAGATGTAGGAAGTATGATCAGGAAGGATATACCGAAGAAGAAGTTAGAGATAGAATGATGCTTAAGGATTCGCCTTGGAAAGGAGTAGTACGTTTTGGCAAACGGGGGAAGTTAAACCCTAGATATGTTGGACCTTTCTAGGTGTTGGCTAAGGATAGAGCCATTGCTTACAAGCTTGAACTTCCTCAAGAGCTAAGCAGAGTTCACAATACGTTTCATGTATCCAATTTAAAGAAGTGCTATGCCGACGAACCATTAGCCATTCCGTTGGATGGACTTCACCTTGATGACAGGCTTCAGTTTTTCGAGGAACCAGTAGAAATCATGGATCGGGAAGTCAAACGGTTGAGGCAAAACCATGTACCAATTGTCAAGGTTTGATGGAACTTTAGGAGAGGTCTTGATTTTGTAACACCCCCAAAATTGGGTCGCAGCGGAATGTATTTCCGGGAGCGTTACTTCATGATCCCATTGCACAAGTCAGGAACCACCCCCCCACCCCCCCCCCCCCCCCCCCCCCCCCCCCCCCCCCCCCCCCTCCGAACCCCACCCTCCTATTAACTGAGTCGTTTGAAAAGAAATCTTGTAAATTTGGACTCCAATGCACATCAAGTATGTCATACATCTATTTCACCTGAGAAAAATATGCTTAAAAGTGTCAACATTAAAGTTGGTGAGTTCATAGGTTTTTGTAAGTATGAATGTAAATCCCAAAACTATATATATAATCCTAAAATGTTTCAAGTTTATATTGTAATGAAAACGATATCCCAAAATGTTTCAAGTAGATATTATAATGAACACAATATCCAAAAATGTTTCAAGTAGATATTATAATGAACACAATATCCAAAAATGTTTCAAGTAGATATTATAATGAGCACAATATCCCAATTAGTTTCAAGTATGTAAGAGAAATGATTACGATTACTCTAAGTTCATGGAAACTGCGACGTAGACTTGTAAGTATGCCACTTTATTCAAGGCACGGTAAATGTTCATTAGTATATAGTTGTTGGTCATGTAGACACCAATCCATTCATATCGACATGGTAATAGCGTTCGTTACAGTTCGTCTCAATCTAGTGAGAGCTAATCACCGAACGGGGCGTTGTCAATCCCCAATAGATCTATTTTATAACATTCGCGTCTCCCTCCAAGTGATTACAGTTCATGATAACCTAAGCTAATCCGTATTTATTCGTGTAAAGGTCAAGTATGTGTTTAGTCCAAAAAGTGTAAACCAAGTAATTGTTCTCATCGCCATGACAAAGTAAAGAGTGCATAAAATCAATTTGTAATAACCATGGTAAACTGTATTATAATCAAGATGTTCTCACCTAAACTTATAAAAAAAATCATGTAAAAGTGGGGTTATGAAATCACTCGAGTGAGCTAATATTAAGTAATCACGCAAAATGCGTTCGAATCGTCGAATGCACACCTAATCAATATAGGTGTGAGAGTACTCGGGAGTATGTTGTCTAACAACTACATAATATAATCCTATTTAGTATCATATACTATCCGTTCGGGCTATCATAATTCACAGAGGTCATGACATGACGTAGAGAGCTAGGATACTTTAAATTGTAAATCCACAACTCGTCAATACGCCATCCGAAGAGGCCTCATTATGAAATTCCCTAGTAATATAGCAC
Organism: Tanacetum coccineum; assembly: GCA_026074375.1. Classification (NCBI taxonomy): domain Eukaryota; kingdom Viridiplantae; phylum Streptophyta; class Magnoliopsida; order Asterales; family Asteraceae; genus Tanacetum; species Tanacetum coccineum. The sequence continues at coordinate 3,724 of BQNB010002509.1, forward strand.
TTTGGTAACTATAACACACATATATATATATATATATATCTATATAGATATATCACCATCTAATCGTTTTAGCGAAATCATATTTATATGGTAAAAAAGTTTATAATTACGCCTTTTAGCAAAAATGACATAACTTCGTCGTTTTTAGTCCGTTTCTCGCGTTTCTTATGCCCACGCTTTGGTAGTAAGACGAGTGATCATAAAATCACATTTTTAGGTTTTCATGATTCTGATGTGATTAGTGATTTTACTGTTCATCACAGCTATAAACTCGTTTTTACGTTTTAATTAGCGTAAAACTCGTAAACGTCGTATCTTATTCGTTATAGCTCCGTTTTTAGCGATTCTTTCGAGCACGATCTCGAAATTAAAAGTTTTATCATATTATTTATGTTTTACAAAGTATAAGTTTCTGCCATGAATAGTAACTTTTATAAAAATAGTTTTATAAAAGTATTAACTATCGTAAACTTGTAAATAGCGTATCTTCTTCGTTATTAATCGGTTTTTCGAGTTCTTTATGACCCCTCGATCCTTGTGACATGTAGTATTTTATAAATCATAAGTACATTGTAATTTTTCGAATACAAACAGCCCCTAAGATAAATTTCTCAAAAGTGTTTAAAACTTGTTTTTAGAACTTTTTAGCTTTACCACTTTGTTACAAATCCATTAGAACCCTTAATATCTTATGTCTTACATATATTAGGTCCATTAGGTCATGTTTTGTCCAAGAGTTCAAGATAACAAGTGTTCTAATCTCACTTTTAATCAAAACCCATTAAAGAAACCCTAAATGGTGATTTAGCTAAATAAAATATATGAACACATAAAATCATAAGTATGAATACATAAAGAGTCTTAGATAACCTTAATGATATGTAGTATGATGACCTACACAATCCAAAAACCCGTGTTTGGAGTCACTATAATCCAAGCTTTCAAGTATGAAAACCCTAGATTAGGTTTGAAACCCTAATCTTCCATTCTTTGCTTCAACACTTGTAAATGGTTAACCAATGCTTGCAAACACCTTAGAAGGTCTTAGGAATGATGTGTGTATGTTTGTATAATTGGTAGAAAAATTTGTATGGATTGTGTAAAGGGGTGTTTTTGAGCCGTGGCCTATCAAGAGTAAAATGGGAGAGATTGTTTTGATTTACACCTTAGGAATGTGTTATGTGTGTTTATCTTGCTAGTTAAGTCCTTATATAGGAGCTAACCATGGTTAAGGATCCCTAGTTAAGTCTAACTAGGGTAAGGTTAAGGAAATATCTAAAAGATATTTTAGATAAATATCTAATAAATATCTAATAAATATCTAGGGTTTTAAAAATGTGTATAAGTGATTTCCGGGTATGCTTAAACGTATTTAATTGCGAAACGTAAACGTCTTACGCAACCAATAAAATAAAATATAAAAAGTTAATTATTACTTTTATAAAAATAATATATTGCTTGCTTGACGAAAACTTTAATTCGTTTGGTGTCCGATTACGCTAAACGATAATTTTTTTTAACTTACGCGATTTAACTTAACTATTACGATTTAAAAGCAAACGCGTAAAACCCTAAAAATAACTTGTGAATTTATTGACGTCGTCAATGACCCTAAAACACGGGGTGTTATAGTCTTCCCCCATTAAATGAGCCTTGTCCTCAAGGCTTATGAAATGACACTTAACGACGGTTTAGCTTATGTGAAAAGGTGTGAATGTTTCTTCCCTAATTGGTCTTTACGTTCACATGTAACTCAGGACCTTGCCTAGAGTTCCATCGAACCTTGACAATTGGGTTACGGCTTTGCCTTAACTGTTTAACTTCTTGATTCATGACCTCCACCGGTTTCTCGACAAACTAAAGCTCGTTATCAAGGTGAAGTCCACCTAACGGAACAACTAAGGGTTCGTCGGCATAGCACTTTCTCAAGTTGGATACGTGAAACGTATTGTGAACCCTGCTCAGCTCTTGCGGAAGCTTAAGCTTGTAAGCAACGGATTCAACTTGTTCCAACACCTTGAAAGGTCCAACCTATCTAGGGTTTAACTTCCCCCGTTTTTCACGCGTACTCCCTTTCTAAGGCGATACCTTAAGCATAACCAGGTTGTCAACTTGAAATTCTATTGGCTTCCGTCTCATGTTGGCGTAACTCTTCTGGTGAGCAAGATTGATAGCGGATTGTCTTAGGGCGACTAGTGATGTGTCTCAGCTTCTTGGCTTAGGATTTGGTATAAGATGACGTCGACCATATAGTAAGATGGTGTAACGGTTTACTTAGTTGTGGTTACTAATTCGATTTACCGAAGTAATCGCGCTTCATGAATACGTACACAGAACTTGATATAATTAGAAAATTCGTTTTCGTGACAAGAAGTTTTAAGGTGACTACTCTCAGCACGGTATGGTCCTTCCTGAATTATACATAGGTGATCAAATTATGTATAATTGAGGACTAACGATGCATTGCTCATTTTTGTCAAAAATAGCGTTATGACTTTTAGAATGACTTACATGAAAAATTTAGAGAATTAGAGTAGATTGGCTGAAATTTCACGATACATAGATTTGATAGATAATTTGAAATCGTTCGTACAACGGATGTTTAAGAGAAATACAATAAGAACTCCTAGGGAAATAAAGTCTAAGATAGTTCCAACTTAGGATTTATTAGGCAAAGCGAGACAACTTTTTCTTTTAAGCTTCCAATCTCATCTATCATTGTTGTTAAGTCTAATATGTGTCTCCACTTCTAGGCATATACCATTCCACGTGCTTCGGTACCTTCAGCTTGGTTTCCATGGTTTCGATTCTTCAATTCGGGGCAATCACTCCTGTAATGCCCTTGATTCCCACATTCATAGCAAGTGAGGGTTCTCTGATTGTTAGTAGCAGCAAAACTCTAACAGTCTCTGGTCAGATGACCGACCCTCTTGCAGTTTGCACATTTTATAGTGCACGGGCCATTGTGATGAAACTTGCACTTGTTGCACAATGGAAGAGTCCCAGCATACTCCTTCCTTTCACCAGTCCCAGCGGCGTAAGCTTGAGCCACATTCTGCCTCTTGGAAAGTTGTTGTTGAGTTTGGTTGTTGTTATCAAGTTTCCTCTTGTTCTCAGCTTGTCTTTCAGCAAGAGTGTGCTTTTCTTATCCATTAGTTTTTTTTCTTTTTTTTTTTTTTTTTTTTTTTTTTTTTTAATTTTTTTTTTTTTTCTTTTTTTTTTTTTTTTTTTTTTTTTTTTTTTTTTTTTTTTTTTTTTTTTTTTTTTATTTATAATACCCCCCCCCCCCCCCCCCCCCCCCCAATTTTTTTTTTTTTTTTTATTTTTTTATTTTTTTTCTATTTGGTTTTATTCTTTTTTCTTCTTGTTTTTTTTTTTTTATTAGGTGGCGAACTCAATGGCATCTTGCATAGTCTTCGGCTTAGTTGCCATCACACTGCCATGGATCATGTCGGGCAAGCCACCGACATATTTCTCAACCTTGTCCGACTCTTCCGGAAACATCCGATCGCACATTAGTGCCAGTTCTTGGAAACGTTGGTTATAGGTTACCACATCGGTACCCTTCACCTTCAGATTCCACATTTCAAACTCAATCTTCTTAATTTACCCTGTAGAGTACTTGTCTGTCATCATCTTCTTCAACGTTTTCCATGGCATTGCATGGGCAACTTCCGGAGTAGTAGTCTTAACGTGAGAGTTCCACCACGTCAAGGCATTTTCTTGCAGAGTACAAGTCGCAAATTTGACTTGGCATGCTACTGTGCAGTTGCTTATACTGAAGACAGACTCCATCTTTTCGAACCACTGAGTGAGTCCGACAACTCCCTCAGTTCCCTTAAAATAAGGTTTTCGCTTCAAGAAATCAGGGTTGGTGATTTCCGAGCTGGTGTTCTTCTTTCTGAACCACCCGTTCCCTGGAAGAATAGCTTTCGTCCCCATTTCTGTTTGCATCATCGTGTACCAGTGCAGCAGTAACACTTGGTCAATCTTTCCTGAGTTAGGCATTGGTGACAGTTGTGTGGTAGATGTTCTGTACTGTTGTTAAACCTTGTGGCTCTCTTTGGTGCCATTTCCTCAAATCCAAAAAATGTAAAATTTGTTTATTTCCCAAATGTCAATGCTCCGAAATAGAGTGTTGTGAAGTGATGTATGGTCAATATGAATGTGCGCTCATGGCATAAATGGGTGTTGGTACGATATCGTACTCGATGCTTAATGGTTTAGGGCCTACGTGCTTATAATACCACTGCCTAAAGAAATGTTCTAGTATTTATATAAATAATCCTTATATAAATAATTGCTAGGTATGCACAAAGATAGGGTAGGTATACAAATATATACTATAATATATTATATTTTATATATATATATATCTGATATTATATTTTATATGATATATTACCTAAGTCACGTCCGCAAGTAAGCAAGTAGTGTGTCTGCACATATCAGACAAATATTCATATAGTGGTCTTACCACTATAATTACACATAATTATTTCACATAAAGCCTCACGAGTCCTAACCATCCTCGAGGGAATTTATCAAGTACCTCGATTTGTGTAAAAACTTTGTCATGGCTCCATCTCGCAACTCATCAAACAAGAACTGTCTTGAGATGCAGTCATGAATTGGTACACATCTCGACTTTTTAATAATTACTCAGACCGTTGGATAATATTGAATTTTTATGTTCATCAACTTCGACATAGTTTAATCATATTGCTTGCACATTATGCTTAGTATTGAGGCTTTGGTCACCCACATACTCTCAACAGGGTTCTAGTGTTTGTCTATCCTACGAACATGTATATAAATCATGTAAGCATCTAGTATGACCAACTATTGCAACAAATAGTGTATGTATGTCTCGTAAAAATATTTTGAAAATGTGATCGTTGAAAGTGGTTATAGTTTAGGTAAAATTCAACCTTTGCTCTAATACCAATCTGTAACACCCCCAAAATTGGGTCGCAACGAAATGTATTTCCGGGAGCGTTACTTCATGATCCCATTGCACAAGTCAGGAGAGAACGACCTCTAACTGAGTCGTTTGAAAAGAAATCTTGTAAATTTGGACTCCAATACACAGCAAGCATATGTAATCTAGCTATTTCACCTAGAAAAAAATGCTGAAATGTCAACTCAGTATGTTGGTGAGTTCATAGGTTTTTGTAAGTATGAATGTAAATCCCAAAACTATATATATAATCCCAAAATGTTTCAAGTATATATTGTAATGAACACGATATCCCAAAATGTTTCAAGTAGATATTATAATGAACACAATATCCAAAAATGTTTCAAGTAGATATTATAATGAACACAATATCCAAAAATGTTTCAAGTAGATATTATAATGAGCACAATATCCCATATTTGTTTCAGTATGTATAGAGAATGATTACGATTACTCTAAGTTCAAGAACTGTGACATAGGACTTGTAAGTATGACCACTTATTCCAAGGCACGTAAATGTTCCTTAGTATATAGTTGTTGGTCATGTAGACACCAATCACATTCATATCCGACATGGTATAAGGTCGTTGTTCGATCTCGAACTAGCGGAGAGCTAATCACCGAACGGTGGTTGTCAATCTCCCAATAGATCTATTTGTATAACTTTCGCGCTCACACCTCCATAGTGATTACAGTTCATGAAACCTAAGCTAATTCTATAATTATGTCGAATAAAAGTCAAGTATGTGTTTTGAAGGCTAAAATGTAAACCAAGTATTGTATCTCATGCATGACAAGAAAGAAGTGCATAAATCAATTTTGTAATCAACAAGTAAATGTATATTATAATCAAGCATGTTCTCACCCAAAACTTATAAACAATCATGTAAAACGGTGGGGTTATGACTCACCTCGAGTGAGCTAATATTAAGTATATCACGCAAAATGCGTCCGATAATCGCCGAATGCAACCTAATCCAATATAGGTCGTATGAGTACTCGAGTATGTTGTCTAACAACTACCATATATAATCCTATTTAGTTATCATCATACTATCGTTCGGGCTATCATAATTAAGAGGTCTTGACATGACGTTCAACGAGGGAGCTTGGATACTTCTAAATCGTAATCCAACAATCGTCAATACGCCCTTCCGAAGATCGCCTCATATTTGAAATTCCCTCGTAAGTATAGACTTTGGTAGTAACTATAAACACTACAACACACACACACACACACCACAAACACACACACAAACACACACATATAATATATATATATATATATAATATATTTATATATATTATATATATATTATATATATATATATTTATAGTTATATCACCATCAAATCGTTTAGCGAAATCATATTTATATGGTTAAAACGTTTATAATTATGCCTTGTAGCAAAAATGACATTACTTCGTCATTTTTAGTCCGTTTATCGCGTTTCTTAAGCCCCGCTTTTTGGTAGTAAGATCGAGGGATCATAAAAATCACTTTTTTTAGGTTTTATGGATTGATGTGAATAGTGATTTTACTGTTCATCACAGCTATAAACTCGTTTTTAAGTTTTAATTAGCGTAAAACTCGTAAATGTCGTATCTTATTCGTTATAGTTCCGTTTTTAGCGATTCTTTCAAGCACGATCTCGAAATTAAAAGTTTTTTATCATAGTTATTTTATGTTTTACAAAGTATAAGTTTCTGCCCTGAATCAGTAAATTTTAATAAATATAGTTTTATAAAAGTATTATCTATCGTGTAAATGTAATTAGCGTATCTTCTTCGTTAATTAATCGGTTCTTTCTAGTTTCTTTATGACCCCCTCGATCCTTGTGACATGTAGTTTTTGATAAAAGTATAGAATACCATATGTAATTTTTAAATACAAATAGCCTCCTAATATAAATTTCTCAAAAAGTGTTTAAAACTTGTTTTTAGAACTTTTTAGCTTTACCACTTTGTTACAAATCCATTAGAACCCTTAATATCTTATTTCTTACATATATTAGGTCCATTAGGTCATGGTTTGTCAGAGAGTCAAGATAACAAGTGTTTATCTCATTTTAATCAAAAAACCATTAAAGAAAACCCTAAATGGTGATTTAGCCTAATAAAACTATGAACTATAAAAATCTAAGTATGAATACATAAAGAGTCTTTAGATAAACATTAATGATAGTAGTATGATGACCTCACAATCCAAACCCTTGTTTTGATCACAAATCCAAGCGTGCAAGTATGAAATACCTTGATTAGGTTTGAAACCCTATTTTCATCTTTGCTTCAACACTTGTAAATGGTTAACCATGCTTGCAATTCACCTTAGAAGGTCTTGGATTGATGTGTGTATGTTTGTTAATTTGGTAGAAAAATTTGTATGGATATGTAAAGGGGGTTTTTGAGCCGTGGCATATCAAGAGTAAAATGGGAGAGATTGTTTTGGTTTACACCTTAGGAATGTGTTATGTGTGTTTATCTTGCTAGTTAAGTCCTTATATAGGAGCTAACCATGGTTAAGGATCCCTAGTTAAGTCTAACTAAGGTTATAACACCCTGTGTTTTCAAGTCATTGACGACGTCGATAAATCTACTATTTATTTTTAGCGTTGTACGCGTTGCTTGTAATTTCATGAATTAAGTTTATAAGCGGTAAGCTAAAAAATTAGTCGTTCAATGTAAACGGGCATCAAACAATTAAATGTTTACATCAAACAAGGGTTAAGTAATTATTTTGAGGATAATTATTAACTTTGTTCATTTTATTTTTATCAGATACGTAAAGTGTATACGTTTCGCAATAAATTGCATTTAGGCATACCCGGAACCACCAAAACTTTTCTACGCTTCAACAAATACCCACTTTTATACCCAATACATAAAAGTTACAAAAATATATCATGTATATCATATATATGCCGAATTTATGGCAATTGATACAAGAAATAAGAAAATTTCCAAGTTTGGTCAAATATACATCTCTTTCATTAATACCTAGCCCATGCCTTCTCATTAAACCACCATACCTTGTCTCTTTGACTTAGACCAAGACCAAGACCATCCCTAGGACCTTACCTTGTCTCCTTGACCAAAGTCTTGCACTATATATACATGTATCTAGTGATGAGAAAGAAATACAAGTAAAACACTTGATAAAAATCAAAATTTTCTTCCCTTTTTCTCTCTATATTGCTTCGGCAATAAATCACCACAAAGACCCAACCATACAAACTTTGCTACCACATTTACACATCTCTTCTTATAAACATATCTAAGATACCTCAAAGTATTTTGAAGCCTTGATTAATTATTTTCAAGTAATAATCAAGAAAAGCAAGATTAGGGTTTTCTTGAGAAAACTAGGGTTTCTTAAGTGCAAGCTTGGATTTTAAGGCTAAACACGGGTTTAGCATTTGTTTCTCATCATCATCACACATCATAAGGTCTACTTTAAACCTTTATGCTTTTAGTTTATGAGTTTTTATGTATATAATGTGCTTATAAAGTGGAAATCACAATTAGGAATTCTTTTGAACATGAAAAATATCATTTTACTTGTGATTATGATTTTGTCACCTTTCCTCCACATATTATTATGTTTGTAATATCATGAAATTAATGATGATAAGTCTTGTACAATCTCGGTTTAAGCATAAAAAGTTCATATATAAACTTGTAATTAAAAGTTAATTAAGAAAGTTTATGATTTCATGTAAAGTTAATAACTTGTGATCTTGATGATCTTGGACAAATATGAACTTATGGACATTATTATATGTATAACATATGATATATATAATTATAAAAGACTAGTGGTAAATTGTGAGGTTGAAAAGTATATAAAACATATTATATAAATAAATTATATAAAAGATCATATAGGGTCAGTAGGTTTTCGAATTTCAAACAGGGGATTTTATATTTTTATAAGATAATACAACACGACGATTCCGAGAGGTAAGGAAACTTGTTAACGGATTAATAACAAAAAAGTTACGTTAAAAACGAGTTATACGTTAATTAAACGGAGTTTATAAAATAATTTTTATAAAATTTATATCAAACAGCTAGTTTAGTATTTTTAACAAATAATACATATTTTTAGGATTCTAAAATGATAAGAATCGTAATTTTTCAATTAATAACGAACGAGTTATGAATTTCGCGAGTTTACGACAATTAATACTTTTATAAAACTATTTTTATAAAAGTTACTATTCATGACAGAAAGTTATATTTTTGTAAACCTCATAAAATTATAGACTTTTCAAAATGAGAACTCATCGAAAGAATCGTTAAAAACGAAGCATAACGAATAAAATACGAAAATTTACGGGTTTTACGACATACAAATACGTTTTAATAAAGGTTCACGTTGATGTGGAACAGTAAAAGTTACTGTTCACCAGAGGGTCAAAATATTGAAAATGTCAAATTATGTGATAAACTCGTTCTAATACAAAAAGATGGGCATGAGAAACGTTAAAATCGGGCTTAAAACGCGAAAGTTACGCTAGTTTTACTAAATACGTAATTTTAAACATTTTTACTTATTAAACACAATTTTACCAAAAACCATTAGTTGGTGATTGAACTATATAGAATTATATGTGGTTATCAAAGTACTATATTACTAGGGAGTTTCATAATGAGGCCTCTTCGGATGGCGTATCGACGAGTTGTTGGATTTACGATTTAAAGTGTCCTAACTCCTCGAACGTCATGTCATGACCTCTTAAATTATTTGGGGGGGGAAAGCGAACGATTGTACGACCTGTAACAAACTATAAGATGTATTTAAAGTACTCGGTACTTATACGACACTATGATAAAGTTAGGTTGCATTCCAATCTTTTCGTGACGGCTGATATACTGCGGATATTTGGACTATCAGAATCAAGTGAGTTCATAGCCCCCACATTTTTTGATTTCAATGATTTATAATTATGGGGTGGAAACATGCTTTGTTTTATAAATTGGACGCAAGTATTGATTACATGTTTGCCTAAGTAGCGATAACCCAAGTTAAGCCCATTATCATGAACTGTCAATTGCATAGATGTAGTTGGGAATTACATTATGTGAGCGCGAATGTTATTTAATAGATCTATTCGGGAAACGACCTCCCCGTTCGGGTGACTAGCTATCACCGAGAACGAACGTTATAGCATGTCGAATTTTAGGATGTTTTCGGGTTGAACATCTAATCGGGCAGAAATTGCAATATATAGTTTAATTGCAAGAAAGATCGTCGAGCTTCAGTGTCATGAGCTTAGTGTAAATGTAATCTAGTTTTGTGATGCCTGCATGTGTTGCATTATCACGGGAAAAGTCTTGCGGTCCTGCATATTTTGATTTATCAAACCTATGAATTCACCAACATTATTGTTGACGTTTTTAAGCAATGTTTTCAGGAGGTCAATAGGCATGGGATGCCAAGGATGCATTGGGTTACATTTTGGATTGCACGCTTAAAGATTTAGGTGCATCATATTTTGGGAAATGTATTGTCAACTTTTGAAATATTCAACAATGAACAAGTAAAGCTATATGCTTTTGTATTAAGTCTTTCAATTAAATCCAATGTATCATTTTAAACGACTTTTTGTGTCGTTCTTATATATCTTGTGCTATTGATCTTGAAGTAACACGCCCCGGACCCTTATTCCGCTGCGACCCAATTTGGGGGTGTTACAGATTGGTATCAGAGCCAAGGTTATAGAGAACCAGGTCAAATGTTTTTGCTGGACTATAACCGTTTTCAAACATTGCATTCATAAAAAGGGTTTTTATGGGACACACTATTTGTTGCATTAGTGGGACTAGATGCATTCATAATTGATATACGTGGTTATAATATATTACGTATATTACAATAAGAGCCTTATATAATATATACTCATAAGTTGTTTCTGCTGGTCACAGTTTAAGTTCTGTGTCGTTTTTTTTTTATTTTTTCTTATGTTTTTTGTTTTTTGTTTTCTTTTTTTTTCGTCGTTTTTCTATTCGGCTGATTCTGCCGTTACCTATACTTTGTTCACTCTGAGGCACGTTGGAGTATTCCATCTGAGGATCCTTACGAGGAGGCTGCCCAACAGTTGTTCGAGCAGGCACCACGATATCGAGAGTATGTACCTGAGGACCATATACCAGTATACATTCCTGAGCCTAAGCATCCTAAGGACTTAGTACCAGCTGAGGATGAGGCACCTATACCTCTATTACCACCATCCTTTCTAGCTCCACGGATTCGACCTCTTAGTCCTAGAGCACTCGAGGTTGAGATGAGAGATGTAGCATCAGCCTACTATCATTCAGTACACCCATCAGGGACTCCACCAGTATTACCTATCCCTCTACCAGCACCATCTAGTAGCCGCAGAGCTGATGTTCCCGAGGCTGACGCACCGCCTCGGAAGAGACTACTACTTACCACTCCCAGACCTGGGTGTGAGATTGGAGAGAGTTCTGCTGCTGCTGCTGCGAGACAGCCAGGACCCACTATAGAGACCAGACTCCTAGATACTGAGAGGAGGATGATGACCGCCCTAGAGTTGGTCAACAGGAGGATCACTTACCAGGTAGATGTTTGCACTAGAGAGAGTTCAGAGTTTTGCACACGACATCACGATGCCCAAAAGGATCGTGCAGCTGTGAGAGCTGAGATTGAGATTTTGAGGAGAGAGAGACTTGCCTACGAGCAGGAGAGTATTCAGAGCCGTCAGGATTTGGCTAGATCTGAGGCTTACAGCAGGACCTTAGAGGCACGGATTACATTGTTAGAGACTGAGGCACGTCGCCACGAGTGGCAGCGTCAGGCTGCAGATGATCTTGCTGTTCAGCATATCATGCGTACCCAGGCCTTGGAGGCTGGAGCGCGCATTGACACATTGGAGGACACTGGTAGCAGTTCCTAGACGTTGGTTATGATTGTATATGCTATGCAGTCTGTTAAGTTTTATGGGTTACTCCCAGCTAGCAGGCGGTATAGATCTTTTGTTTTGGTTAGCTATCCTGTATAGATCTTTTATTTCTGATTAGCTATCCTGTATAGCCTACTAAGTATTACGGGTAACTCCCGGCTAGTATGGCTTTAGGTTGTATATATTCTTTTGTAACCTAATCGAGGTGATCATTTTGTATCTGAACCAATCATGTATGTTTTCCAGTTATATATGGAATGATGGTATTATGTCATGTCTATAATCGAATTTGTGGTGAATGAATGTCGATTTGGTTATATCATTGTTACTTACAATTCAATTGTACATTTCACTGTGTGATGTGATCTCACTTTATTTATCATGGATATGTCATGTCATGGTTATGATTTTATGAAATCTAACGGATATTGTATTTTCTTGTGATTGAAGAAAATGGCCCCAAAAAGAGCCACAAGGTCAACACCGACCACAACAACAACACCAGCCACAACCACTACGGTCACAAATGCCCAACTCCAAGCTATGATTAACGAAGGTGTCAGTGCCGCTTTGGCCGCACGTGACGCAACCAGGAATGGCACTGATAGCCATTCTTCGGGAACGGGTGTCAGGGGATCTGAACGCGTTGCTCGAGAGTGCACTTACCAGGATTTCATGAAGTGCAAACCTCTGTATTTCAAGGGCACCGAGGGAGTGGTTGAGTTAACCCAATGGTTTGAAAGAATGGAGACTGTCTTCCGAATAAGCAACTGCTCGGTGGAGAACCAGGTCAAGTTCTCTACTTGTACTCTTTTAGCAAGTGCTCTAACATGGTGGAATTCCCATGTTATGACTGTTACTCATGATGTTGCATATTCAATGACTTGGGTCGATCTAAGGAAGAAGATGACTGACAAGTATTGTCCACGAAACGAAATGAAGAAGCTTGAGGCTGAGTTGTGGAACTTGAAAGTAATTGGTACTGATGTGGTCAAGTACAACCAACGTTTTCAAGAGCTAGCACTACTGTGTGTTAGAATGTTCCTTGGGGAGGCAGACAAAATTGAAAGGTATGTCGGTGGATTGCCCGACATGATCTATGGAAACATCGTAGCTTCAAAACCAAAGACAGTGCAAGAGGCTATTGAAATGGCCACTGAACTGATGGATAAGAGAGTTAATACCATTGCGGAAAGACAAGCTGAAAACAAGAGGAAGTTCGAAAACACTTCCCGAAACAGTCAGAATCAACAACAACAACAAATCAAGAGGCAAAACACCGGCAGGGCATACACTGCTGGATCGGGTGATAAGAAACAATATGGGGGATCTAGACCCCTATGCTCAAAATGCAATTACCACCATGACGGTCCGTGTGCTCCAAAGTGCTATAAATGTAACAAATATGGTCACATCGCTCGTGACTGTAGGGGTACGGGAAATGCCAACAACAATAACAACCAGAAGGGCACCGGATCGGGTCAGAAACCTACTTGTTTTGAGTGCGGAGCTCAGGGACACTTCAAAAAGGATTGTCCAAGAATGAAGAACAACAAAGGCAACCGTGGAAATCAAGCTGGGAATGACCGGGCTCCAGCAAAGGTGTATGTGGTTGGAAATGCGGGGGCAAATCCAGACAACGTCGTTGCGGGTACGTTTCTTCTAAACAACCGCTATGCTTATATCTTGTTTGATACGGGTGCCGATCGAAGTTTTGTGTCTACTGCATTTAGCTCCCAAATTGACATCACGCCATCTACCCTAGATCACTATTATGATGTCGAACTAGCTGACGGGAGGATAATTGGGTTAAACACTATACTTAAGGGTTGCACATTAAACTTCCTAAACCACCAATTCAACATAAACTTAATGCCTGTAGAACTTGGTAGTTTTGACGCTATAATCGGTATGGATTGGTTGGCGAAATACCAAGCGGTCATTGTGTGTGCCGAGAAGATTGTTCGCATTCCCTGGAAAAATAAAACCTTAATCATACACGGTGATGGAAGTACCCAGGGAAATGTGACACGATTAAACATCATTTCGTGCACTAAAATGCAGAAGTACATGGAAAAAGGATTTCCTATTATTTTTTTTTGCACATGTCACTGCAAAGGATGTTGAAGACAAAGACAAAGAAAGAAGCTACATGAGAACGTCCACAAGTTCAAGAATTTCCTGATTATCCCCCTGAAGACTTGCCGGGTCTTCCTCCGGCTCGACAAGTGGAGTTTCAAATTGATTTGGTACCTGGTGCTGCACCTGTAGCACGGGCACCTTATCGATTGTCGCCTTCTAAATGAAAGAGTTATCGAAGAAATGAAAGAGCATCCGACAAAGGCTTATAAACCTAGTTCCTCACCATGGGGAGCTCGGACTTAGTTTTGATCAAGAGAAGACTGATCATTCCGGATGTGCATCAGATTACCGGAACTGAAAAAATTAACGGTGAAGAACCCGTTTATCCGCTCCCAAGAATTGATGACCTATATGATCAAGCTCCAAGGGTCGAGTGTCCCTACTCGAAGATTGACTTAAGATCAGGGTTATCAGCCAATTGAGGTTTCGAGAAGACAGACATTCCGAAGACTGCCTCAGGACACGTTATGGACCACTACGAATTTCAAGTTATTCCATTATGGTTTGAAAACCACCTGCCGTATTCATGGATCTTATGAATTGGGTATGCAAACCATATCTGGATAAATTCGTGATTGTCTTTATTGATGACATTCTGATATATTCAAAGAACGAGCAAGAACACAAAGAGTACCTCAAGCAAATCTTAGAATTGCTGAAGAAGGAAGAGTTGTATGCCAAGTTTTCCAAATGTGAATTTTGGATTCCTAAGGTCCAGGTACCTTATAGGACATTGAGCGAATAGTGAAGGAATTCATGTGGAACCACCAAAGATTGAATCCATTAAGAATGGTCATCTCCTAAGTCACCAACGGAGATTCGTCAATTTTTAGGTCTTGCTGGATACTATCGAAGATTTATTGAAGGGTTTTCAAAAATCGCCAAACCTATGACCAAGCTCACACAAAAGAAGGTTAAGTTTGAATGGGGCGATAAACAAGAAGCAGCTTTTCAACTGTTAAAGCAAAAGTTATGCAGTGCACCAATCCTTGCATTACCTGAAGGAAGCGAAGATTTCATCGCATACTGCGACGCTTCGAAGAAGGGTTTGGGCGCTGTGTTGATGCAGAGAGAAAAAGTGATTTCTTATGCATCACGACAGTTGAAGATTCATGAGAAAAACTACACGACTCATGATTTAGAACTTGGTGCAGTGGTGTTCGCTCTCAAGATCTGGAGACATTATCTGTACGGAACCAAGTGTACGGTATTCACCGATCACAAGAGTTTGCAACACATTTTAGATCAAAAAGAGTTGAACATGAGGCAACGACGATGGTTAGAGTTGCTAAGTGATTACGATTGCGATATTCGTTATCACCCGGGGAAAGCAAATGTCGTTGCTGACGCTTTAAGCAGGAAAGAACGAGAACCACCGCTAAGAGTTCGAGCCTTGGTTATGACTATTAGTTTGGACCTTCCCAAACAGATCTTAAGTGCTCAGACCGAAGCACGAAAATCCGAGAACATTAAGAGTGAAGACGTTGGGGGAATGTTGGTTGAAAATGCTAAATTTCCAGAAGCTATTAGAGAACAAAAGTTGGAACCACGTGCGGATGGAACCCTGTGCCTCAATGGCAGGAGTTGGTTACCTTGTTATGGCGATTTGCGAACTGTGATCATGCACGAATCCCATAAGTCAAAATACTCTATTCATCCGGGTTCCGACAAAATGTACCAAGCCTGAAGAAGATATATTGGTGGCCCAACATGAAAGCCGACATAGCCACTTATGTTAACAAGTGCTTGACCTGTGCTAAAGTCAAGGCCGAACATCAAAGGCCATCAGGATTGTTGGTACAACCCAAGATACCCGAATGGAAGTGGGATAACATCACTATGGATTTCGTCACGAAACTTCCTAAGACATCTCAAGGCTATGACACAATTTGGGTGATCGTTGACCGACTCACTAAGTCTGCGATCTTCACACCAATGAGAGAGACCGATCCTTTGGATAAACTTGCAAGATTGTACCTAAAGGAGGTGGTCACGAGGCATGGGATACCCGTCTCAATCATTTGCGATCGTGACCCGAGATTCGCATCCAATTTACTGGATGTCACGTCAACGCTTTAGGTACTAATTTGGATATGATACTGCGTACCATCCACAAAACATAACGGGCAAAAGCGAGAGGACCATTCAAACTCTTGAGGATATGCTGCGTGCCTGTGCGATCGACTTTGGAAAGGGTTGGGTTAACCATTTGCCATTAGTCGAGTTCTCATATAACAATAGCTATCACGCTAGCATCAAGGCCGCACCATTTGAAGCACTTTATGGTCGAAAGTGTCGTTCACCTGTTTGTTGGACTGAAGTTGGAGAAGCTCAAATACTCGGTCCAGAACTGATCCAAGAGACCACTGAGAAAATCATCCAGACAAGCCAAAGGCAGCAAGCCTCGTGATCGACAGAAGAGTTACGCTGACTTGAAACGTAAGCCAATGGAATTCCAAGTTGGAGACAAAGTCATGCTTAAGGTCTCGCGTTGGACCTTTTAAGGTAATAGAAAGGGTTGGAGAAGTTGCTTACAAGCTTGAACTTCCAGAAGAATTGAGCAGAGTCCATAATACATTTCATGTATCTAATCTGAAAAAGTGTCATGCCGACGAACCATTAGCCGTTCCGTTGGATGGACTTAATTTGGACGACAAACTTCATTTTATTGAGGAACCGGTAGAAATAGTGGGCCGAGAAGTTAAACGGTTGAAGAGAAGTCGGATCCCATTGATCAAAGTTCGTTGGAACTCCAAGAGAGGTCCCGAGTTCACGTGGGAACGTGAAGACCAATTCAAAAAGAAATATCCACACCTCTTCACCAAGACCACACCGTCGTCAAGTGCTGCATTGTGAGCCTTGAGGACAAGGCTCGTTTAACGGGGGAAGTCTATAACACCCTGTGTTTTCAAGTCTTTGACGACGTCAATAAATGTACTATTTATTTTTAGTGTTGTACGCGTTTGCTCGTAATTTCATGAATAAAGTTTAAATCGCGTAAGCTAAAAATTAGCGTTCAATGTAAACGGGCATCAAACAATTAAATGTTTACATCAAGCAAGGGTTATATAATTATTTTGAGAATAATTATTAACTTGTTCATTTTATTTTTATCGGATACGTAAAGTGTATACGTTTCGCGATAAATTGCGTTTAGGCACTCCCGGAACCACAAAAACTTTTCTACGCTTCAACAAATACCCACTTTTATACCCAATACATAAAAATTACATAAATATATCATTTATAACTTACTTTTGCCGAAAATAATGCAACATGTACAAACATATACTTGAAAAATAAGATAAGACTTTCATCTTGGTCAAATTCATGCCATACCTCTTTATGGCACACCATACCCCCCATCCCTACCATCCCTTGACCCATAACTAAGACTAGGCCATTCCTAGGACACCCCTTATGTCTCCTTGACCAATTATGCTAGTTTATTACTTATATATCTATGTCAAGCACTAGCAACTAACTCATACACGACTTTCACACTTAGATAAAATTCACAAATCACTCTCTTTTCCTTCTACATATGCTACGGCATACATACACCTTCCAACCAAATCCATACAAAATTTTCTACAACCCTTACACTTCTATATACACATATCCTAAGATGTACTAAGACATTTGCAAGCATTGGTTAACCATTTCCAAGTTATAATCAAGAAAAAGGAAGCTAGGGTTTAGTTAAGGAAGCTAAGGGTTTATTAAGTGCAAGTTTGGTTTTTGTGGCTAAACAAGGGTTTAGTACTTGTACATCATCATCATCATTCTTCTTAAGGTCCATTTAAACTCTTTATGTTGCTATAACTTTCATTATTATGCATATGATATTTCTATTTAGCTTATATCACCATTTAAGTTTTAATCATGAAAATAAAGTTTTCACTCGAAATGACCACATGGATTACTTATACATATGTTGTGTTATTACTTACATCATATTAAAAAGGATGAGAAAATGTTGTATCATATGGTTTTGGTGTAAACATGATTATGGATTAATTAGGGTTTATAATACTTCATAATATGTTTCAAGAGAAAGTAATACAAAAGACATGTTAATATTGATTATGGACTTTTAATCATGCTAATGGAACACTAAAATAAGGTCATATGGAAAGAAATACACTTGTACACACTTGGTTATGTGTAAAAATGATTATTTGCAAAACTAGTAAATTAGAGATTTCTTAAGTAATAGTATATGATTGTAAGTGTTATCCTGAAATAGTTAACCTTGGTAACTTGGACACTTAAGGACTATTATGGACAAAGGACACATCAATATATTATGATTTAGAAAATATATGAATAATATGAGACATATGGTAAAATACAAAAGTAACAAAGTATAAAGAAAAGATCAAATATGGATTCAACAAACCCAAGTAAACATTCTGTCCCAAATTCGAAATTTTACATACTTATTTTATATTTTTATAAGAAAAATACAATTCACCAAGATCCGAAAAAGTAAGAAACTTGTTAAACGGATTATAACGAAAAAGTTAACGTTAAAAACGAGTTAATCTTAATAAACAAGTCGTAAAGGAATTTTTTATAAAAACATTTTATAAAAATTATAAACAGCAAGGTCTTGTATTTATAACAAATAATACATATTTATAGGATCCAATAAGATAAATCGTAATTTTTTCAATTAATAACGAACGGTTATGATTTCGCGATTTACCGCCAAATAATACTATTTATAAAACTATTTTTATAAAAGTTACTATTCATGACATGAAAGTTATATTTTTTGTAAACATCAAAAAAATATAGAACTTTCAAATACGATAACTCCTCGAAAGAAACGTTAAAAAACGGAGCTATAACGAATAAAATACGACATTTACGGGTTTTAACCGACGACGAGATACGATTTTTATAAAGCTCACGTCTGATGTGAACATAAAAAAGTTACTGTTCACATTATATAATTTAGAAAAGAATATAAAAAAAAAAAAAATTAGAATTATAGAAAGTCCAAAATAAAAAAAAAAAAAAAAAAAAAAAAATTTTTCAAAAATGTCAAATTATGAAAATCCGCTTAATACGAAAAGATGGGACATAAGAAACGCGAGAATCGGGCTTAAAACGCGAAAATACGCCAGTTTTACTGAACGTAATTATAAACGTTTAACTTATTAAACACAATTTTACCAAAAACCATTAGTTTGGTGATGGCTAATAGATATATTATTTGTTATCAACAGTACTATATTACTAGAGTTTCATACGATGCTCTCGGATGGGCTTTCGAACGAGTTTGGTTGATTTAACGATTTAAAGTGTCCTAACTCCTCGAAACGTCATTCTTTACCATCTTTAATTTTATAGCCCGAACGATAGTACGTGTTACAACTATAGAATAGCATTCAATGTTATCAATTTAAGTACTCTGTACTTACGACCCTAGATAATTTAGGTAGTATTCGATCTTTTACGAGACGCATTATCTGCGATAATTTGGATATCGGAACTCAAGGTGAAATCATAGCCCACGATTTAACATTCTTTTGTTTTACAAAGTTTTTAGGTGAAAAACATGCAATGGTTTTACAACAGGACACAAGTGGTTTAATTTTTATATTATGATTACAATTTAGCCTAAGTTTTACGATAACCCAATCTGAGCCCATTATCATGAACGTTTAATTACGAGCGCGATGTTATGACTAATCTAATGGTTTTTTGACACCCGTTCGGATGATAAGCTATCACTATTGAAACGTAACGAATACCATGTCGAAATATAGATGTTGCGGGTTATGAACAACACCACTGGCCAAACGCCGATATAATTGCATCCATACAATTCAAGCAACAGTGTCAGAGCTTAGAAGCAACGTATTACGGTTTAATATGATAACTGTGTGACATCTGTAGCATTATCATACACTTTGAGATCTTGTGAGCCTACAATATATGATTTATCAACCATGAATTCACCAATCACTATTGTTTGACTTTATAAAGCAATGTTTTTCAGGGGATTCCATAATCACGAGGTTACGATGGATACATGGAGGTTTTAGATTTGGATGTCATGCCTTAAAGATTTTTTCACATTTCATTTTGTTATCTGGTCATGGGCTGAAAATCTTTGTATTTTGAACAAGTGATCAGTTAAGCTTTAGGCTTATTAACAATTACTTTGTTAAATCCAAGTATCGTTTTCAAACTAATCAATAAGAGAATAATTACGACTTTTGGTCCCGTTCTATATATAACATGTTTATTTGATACTGAGAAGTAACACGCCCCGACCCATATTCCGCTGCGACCCAATTGGGGTGTTTACAGTTGGAGGTTCAGGGGGTGTTGTTGAACCTTCACCCTCAGGTGCTTGGTTTTGCACCAACATGGAGTCAAAAAGTGGAGTAACTTTTCCTGAAAATTTTATACTTTGCCTTGCAGTACTAATATTAGTCTAACAGTATAAACTTGTTCTCTAATAACTATGCAATAACATGCCTCTATTTATCACAAGCACACTAGAAATAACTAGATAGACATGTGAGAATTCATGAGGACTCATATCTATGCATAGCCCAAGAATAAAAATTAAGAACTATTAACCAAACCATCATACCAGTTGTAACCCATTCCACTCAAGACTTCCAATTGTTTATGATCACACCAAATCCAACCATACTTCTTTGCCAGCTCTTGCACTCTATTCTAAGTATCCATGTTGTATAATCCACTGCATTTATACACATAGTTCCATATAGCTTTTCCTTAAACAAAGCTTCTAGCGGCTACAACAATACACAAGTACACAACAGCATTAGCTGAACCTAGCAGCACTAACTTTTGTACTAGCAGTACAAAGTTTTACCCAACAGTATCAACTAAGCCCAGCAGTATTAAGAAACATGACATCATATTTACCCTTCAATACCAACTCAAAACCTCATTTGTGTATAATCCTCTGTACCTATACACAAATAACCTCCCCTTAATCTATGCTTTAGGGATTAAGCATACCAATGCTTGCAATCAAAAACTAAAACCTAGTCACATCAAAGGCTTTAGTTAGAAGATCTGCAACATTGTAGTCTGTATGTATCTTGACCATTTCAATCAACGTTTTCTCATATGAATCTCTAATGAAAGGATGCCTAATCTCTATATGCTTTGTTTTAGAATGGTAGACATGATTCTTGACAACACAAATAACACTCTCATTATCAACATGAATCTTTATCTGCATAAAGTTGTAACCATAATCTAACATCTGATTTTGGATCCAAAGCACTTGACCACAGCAGTGAGAAGCAGCAATATATTCAGCTTCAGTAGTTGAATTAGCCACTACAATCTGCTTTTTACATTGCCAAGAGATTAACCTTGAACCAAGAAATTGACAACCTCCTTTTGTGGATTTCCAGTCCAAACTGGCACCTGCATAGTCACTTTCTGAAAAAGCTTCCAATATAAAGGGAGAGTCCTTAGGATACCAAAGGCCCAATTTGGGTCGACCTTTTAGGTATCTAAAGATCCTTTTTACTGCATTCAAGTGGGAAACTTTTGGTTGAAATTGAAATCTTGAGCATGCACAAACTGAGAACATAATATTTGGTCTAGAGGATGTAAGATACATCAATGACCTGTATAAATAAATATCAACATCCTTACCATCTTCAT
Source organism: Tanacetum coccineum (assembly GCA_026074375.1). Lineage (NCBI taxonomy): Eukaryota > Viridiplantae > Streptophyta > Magnoliopsida > Asterales > Asteraceae > Tanacetum > Tanacetum coccineum. The sequence goes on from BQNB010002509.1 coordinate 25,426, forward strand.
CTTTTGTCAAAGCCTTGTTGGTTTCCATAGGAGTACTGGCTGTCCTTATACTAGAAAATAAACATTGCTTGTACGTCTTGTTGGCGTTTGCTAGTAGTTAAGATGGCAATCATAGAAACTTTATCAGATGTGTCAGCAGATACCTCAGTTGGAACATTTTGGGCTTCGGTGTCAAGAAGATACTGATGATACGGGATCGTATTGTCATCAATCTCAGTCTCAGCATCGGAGTCTAAATGTTCTTCCTGGTGCATCTCCTGACTCAACTGATAATCCACATTATCAAAGATTTGATTGTCATTGGAGTGTACCTCATTGACTGGATTGTTGGTTGCACTAGTGGATGACAAGTTGGCCATGAAAGCGACAGCAGCATTGGGGCCTTCATCCACGTCTGAGTCATATGCATCCTCATGATTGGCTTGAAACATGTTTGTTGTAGTCAGTGCCTGAGGTTGATCATAAGGTGCGGTGCATTCCACATCAGCGAGGAATGCTTCAGCTTCAGCATCTAACACATCTCCTTTCTCTTTAGCTTCCATCAGTAAAGCTTTATCTTTGAAGTACTGAGAGTCCATCTTTCTCTTGGGTCTTTACACTGCCTAGCAACATGTCCTTCTCCTCTGCAGTTGTAACATATCACCTTCTTGCCTCGAGAAACCTGTATTACCAACATTACCTGGAGCCTTCCTCTGAACTGGTTCAGTAACAATGTGACCATCATGCACCGTAGCATGAGTCCTTGAGTTGGAGGAAGTCCGGAGCTGGTTGTTGGTGGGTGGAAACTGCTTTTGGAAACCACTTAAGAGATTAGCAATCTGAGTCATAGTGGCCATCAATGCGTCATTCGAAGACTGAGCAGTGGGTTGAGGACTTGAAGTTGAGGGTGATGGAAGAACAGGTGCAGTTGTGTGTGTGAAACATATGCTGTGGAATAACATTATTGTAGATGCTTCCTGTTTCTTGAGAGTTTTTTTGGATGGAGGCTGTAGGCTTTAGATGATGAGTATAGATATGAACATTAGGTTCGGTTGAGATTTAAACTGTTCTGTTTGACATTAGTCACATACTTTCCCCAATAAGCCGGAAGGTTGTTGACAAACTTGGTGTTCATCTGATGAGTTGGAATGTTGAGCTGAGTGATCTTCATATCATTCACAAGCTTGTGGAAACGCACAAAGTAGTCATGAATTGATTCGTTTATAAGCACCGAAAGCGTTCATACTCATCAAACAGGATCTTCCTTCATTTGTTGAATTGTCCTACATGATCATTGCACTGAGCATCTCCAAATTATCCCAAATCTCCTTTGCCAAGTGCTTTTTTTGATGAGGTTGTTGAAGATGTTGTCGGGGAAGTCCTTGACTAAGAATGATTTCAGCTTGAGTATCAGCCATCTCAAGTTTGTTTTCCTCTTCACTGAATTCAGAATCAAGTTTCTTCCTCGGTGCAGGCACAATAGTAGAATCAGTAGGTGGAGGATCAGTGATCATAGGGTGAGGTGTAGGTCCATTCTGGATAGATTTCCATATCAGCTTGCCATTGGGTTTGCCTCGAATGTACCTGTGTATACTAATCTTCTTCCAAGATTCGTAGTCACTTGCAACCAAATTGTGTGGACGTGTATCGGAACCGCTGCATTTGTTTCTTCATTGGATCCCATTTTAATTTAAGTATGAATGAACGGATCGCAAGTGAATGTTGATTTGTTTGATTTGTGTTTATGTTTTTGTTGTTGTTTGATTATTTTGTTTGGTTCAAGAGGGATTGCTTGTTCGGTTGTCTAGTTCGGTTGACCAAGTAAACACTCGTTCGGTTCAAAGATATTTGCTCGTTCGATCCAAAAAGAGAAATCTAGTTCGAACCTCTAGTTCGATTGGTTAGATCGGTTCAGAATGAACGCTAGTTCGATCCTTGAGGAGTGTGCTCGTTCGGTTCAACGGAAGTCAACTCGTTCGATCCTAGAGAAATCGAGCTCGTTCGGTCCACAAAGTATAAACTAGTTCGGTCCTCAAAGGATTTGCTAATTCGGTCCTTGAAGGTTTTGCTTGTTCGATCCTCCTAGTTCGGTCCTCAAAGGAGTTTGGTTCGATCGGTTGTACCTTGAATGCCACTAGTTCGAGTCTTGAAGAATAAACTCGTTCGGTCTTTAAGGAGTTGAGCTCGTTCGATCCTTTTGTTTTCCACTCGTTCGATCGTCTTGTTCGATGCTTGAAGACTTGAACTCGTTCGATCGTATCTCGTTGAAGCTTGTTCGATCCTAGAAGGTGGACACTGGTTCGATTATCCTTGTTTTCCCCTCGTTCGGTCCAACCTTGAATTCCACTAGTTCGATCCTCCTAAGAATACACTCGTTCGGTGCGTGACGACTTGAACTCGTTCGATCCCCACTTCTTCTTTTTTTTTTACTTTTCGACCAAAAAGAAAGAACATAAAGAAAATCACGAGATCGTTGATTGCTAACAAGATGGTTTGAGTGATATTAGATTAAACATAAACCATCTATGAATCAAGAATAAAAACAAACAAAATAATCAAAACAAAAAAATCTTAACCTTTTTTTTTTCGGGAAAAATCAAATCAAAACAAAAATAAAAAACAAATCAAATCAACAAATGTAGGCTCTTGATACCAATGTTCGGTTCCATGAATCATTCACTCGAATCCTTAAAATTGGGAAGTGTAGGAAATCAAGATGCCTAAAATTAAGAAATTTATTGTTGATTGAAAGTTAATTAAGGAGTTGCCTACAAAACTCTCAAGATGAAAAAAAATTATGGAGTTGCTTAACCTAATTTTTTACTAAACTAGGTGTATTTATTCTTACAAGGGTTATGCCCATTATAGGCTTTTGTTGGGCTTTTCCAGGCGTTTTCTTTGTTACCTAGTCACATGTATAAATTGCTCACTTGTCCAAACGTATAAATTGCCCTATTTTTGTTACGTATAGATTGCCCATGTTTGTTGTGTATAAATCGCCCACTTTCACGATGTATAAATCGCCTAATGATTTTTAGTATAGTTCGCCTTCAAGAAACGTATAGTTCGCCTCAGTTTACATGTATACTTCGCCCAAAATGTTTGATGTATAACTCGCCTCACACACTTTGTATACTTCGCCCACATTCAAACAAAAACGTACTCTTGTACTAGTTCTTTGTCTTGTGACAGAAACCAACAAAACTGCACAACGTCCTTGTTGCACAAATCATGGATCTTGGTCTCCTCTTGACTTACCCGGTGTGGACCACCAAGAAAATAAGCAAACTCAAGATAAGCTATGACCAAATGAGTTAGAGGAAACTTTCAATAAGCTTTGAAGATAAGCTGCGACCGTTTTGTGAGGAGAAAAATGCAAGCTTTTTGAATAATCAATAACCACAAGAATAGAAATAAGCTACAACTAAAACCCTTTTAAATAAGCTCAAATACGCTCGAAAAGTTTTGACCCAAAATAAGCTACCATCTTAACCACTTTTAAGCTACGTCAAACTACTAAATAAGCCAAAACAGTGAATATTTATGTCTTATTAACCAAAGGGTTATACATGTACCACGAAACAACAAAGTGCAACAATTGTTTTGAGAAGGAAATAAATACCTTTGTCTGTTTCCAAACCAAAACGCACCCTTACTAGTTACTAGTACAACAAAAAGACTTTTATTATTTTTGTTTTGAGATACTTTGTAATTTTCTGCAAATAAAGAAACTGTGTCTAAGCCCAAAACAGATTAGCCCATTTATATTTTAAGAAGGAAACATTTAATAAGCCGAATGATAAGAAGATTTCAAACAGAAAGCCGAATGGAAATAAGCGAATAAGCTAAACCAATAAGCTTAATACAACCACAAAAAAATCACTAAACCCAGCCGTGGCGACTGATACCAAATGTCAGAACCAATAATCACCTTCACTTCACCATTGATACAAGAAAAATAAGATGAGAAGATAATGAAAAAATTTTAGAGGGAGAAACAAGAGAGAGAAAGTAGAGAGAAAATAAAGAGATGGTTGATTTCTAAGTGTGTGAAACAAATGAGACCAACACCCTCTCCATCCTTGGAGAGGGGTATTTATACTTGTCCATAGGCCGGCCAATATTGGGCTTATTGGACTTATTGGGCCGTATGGATTTGTTCTTGTGCCGGGCTCGGGTTTACTTGGGGTTTTAAGCCCGTAACACGTGACATATTAGATTACATTAAATGAGCCTGATTCTCATTCTAGCCTATTACAACATTAATATATAAATGACCGAGACCTAATATTCCTAATGAACGAACTTCTCGTTTGAATCAATATTTTTGAGGCTAACAACATCATTTTTGGGTCTACTAATCCATATTTTTCAAAATGATTTGCAAATCTTATGAAAAATAATTTTAAAATGTCTATGATGGGTGAACTTAAGTTCTTTCTTGGACTTCAAGTTCATCAATCTCCCCATGGCATATTTATTAGTCAGTCACAATATGCAATTGAGCTTTTAAAGAAACATGGTATGGATGAATGTGTCTCCATGAGCACACCTATGGCCAGTGAGAGACTTGATGCTGCTTTACACGGCACTCCTACTGACTAAATGACTTATCGTTGAATGATTGGAGGGCTAATGTATCTAACAGCCAGTCGCCTAGATATTGCTTTTGCCACCTTTGTTTGTGCTCGTTATCAAGCACGTCATATGGTCAAACACCACAAAGAGGTTAAACGGATCTTTCGGTACTTAAGACAATCCTATAACATGGGCCTATGGTATCTGAAGGATTCTGGATTTGAACTAATTTCATATTCAGACGCAAACCATGTAGGATATAAAGATGACTATAAAAGCACATCAGGAGGCTTACAATTCTTAGGTGAAAAGCTTGTGAGCTGGAGTTCTAAAAAGCAAGATTGTACTACGATATCTACAGCTGAAGCTGAGTATGTATCATTGTATGCGTGTTGTGCACAAGTCATCTGCATGCGTACACAACTACTGGACTATGGATACAAGTACAACATAATACCAATGTATTGCGATTCAAAGAGTGCTATTGCTATTTCATGCAGTCCGGTTCAGCACTCGCGTACAAAACACACAGACATTCGGTATCATTTTATTAAAGAACATGTTGAAAAGGGAATGGTGGAATTATACTTTGTCGGAACTGAATACCAACTTGCGGTTCTATTTACTAAAGTTCTTCCTAAAGAACGCTTTGAGTACTTAGTTCAACGCATTGGTATGAGATGTATGACTCCAACACAGTTGGAAAGTCTGGTTAAGTTATCTTCTTGAAAAAGATCATACATCAAACTTGTATATAAATTTGTCAAAAATCAAATACAAAATTTAAAATATAAAAACCCAAAAATATTTTCTTAGTATTTTTCAAAAACAAAAATCAAATACAAAAATAGAAAATGTAAAAAGACAAACACATAATTTAAGCAAAATCACATGTCTTCTCATTTTAAATCAGATTCATGATTCGATAGTTTTCTCATAGTTACTTTCATTGCCAATACCGAATCATGATCTGAAGGGGAGTTATTTTGATAACATATGTGTTCTCGTTGTCAAAACATGTGTTTTTGTGATTTCCATTCACGTACATGACCTGCATTTTAAGTTTCAAAAACCAATAAAAACAATGATCTCTCGATTAATTGATAATTTTTATTAAAATGATATATTTTCGAGGGGAGTTTTTCATTGTTTTGTAAACATTTGGACTTTGAAAATGAAGAAACTTCCATTAATGGTCTAACTGTGCAAAGGGATCATACTCCAAGGGGGAGTTTTTGAAATTTTTGGTAACAAAATTCGGTAACTAAAACTACAAGGACCAAATCTGTCATTTTTCAAACAAAAACTCGGCAAGAAAAATCACAAGGATTGATATTGTCACTTTCTAAACATACAATTTCGGATGGTATAAATAAGAATTAAAATTCATTTCTTATTTTTTTCTTTATTCTGAATTTCATATCGAGAAAGAAGAAAAATCAAATCTTTTGATTTTGAGTTCATTTACAATGATCATAATCTTCTTCTGTTCTCAAACGTAAGTGATTCATTGTTTAACAGGTTGTGGAAAAGGTTTTTTGATGTTCTTATGATCCAATTTAAATTCAATGAGATTTAGGGTTTCCGAGTTTAGGGTTTTTATAAATTGATGATAGATTTAGATGTATTAATGCTAGTAATGATACTTGTGCATAGTTAATTGCATCGATTATTGTTTAAGCTCCAAAAATTTCAAATTCGACACGATGTTCAAAACTCAAAAGGGTTCCGAATTTGTTAAAACAAGCATAAATGACTTATAATAGTTAAAATGGACTATTTAGGATTTAAAAGGACTAAGAAAATTGAGTTTGATGAAAAGAATTGCCAAAGAATTCATTTTCGACAAGATTAGATTAGAAAAGGTCAAACTCAGAAGAGTCAAATTCGGAAGTCAAACCTGGAAAGTCAAAATTCGGAAGTCAAATTTGCAAAAGTCAATTTTCAATTTTGGAAGTGTCGAATTTGTTGCTAATCGTACACAATTTTTTAGGGGGGGCTTATTAGACTTAGTGTGTGTCTGAATGTGTTGTCTAAAGCTCGAATGTTTGTAAATAACAAGATCAGTAACTCATGTGAAGATGAATTTCAAACGTTTGTGAAAAAGTACCGTAAAAATTAAAACCAATTGATCAAGTTTTGATGAATTTTATACATTGTGTCAAATATATCTATTCTTAATTGTTTAAGTGGTCTAAGTCATGTCCGGTTATGACCGTTTTTTGCATTGAACATAATGATAAGTGAGTGACTTAGTGACCATTCAGTTGTTGAATTAGATATGTTTGTTTATAATGTCTAAGATTCATTACATAAAGCAAAATGAAGAATTTCAAAATAACTAGAGTCTGATAATTCAATTCTTAATTGTTTAAGTGGTCTAAGTCATGTCCGATTTTGACCGTTTTCTGCAATGAATAGAATGAGGAGTGAGTGACTTAGTGACCATTCAGTTGTTGAGTTCAGTTTAACTGATTCTATGTTATCAAACATAATTACTTTTGCAAAAATGCTTTTTGAAAAGGTTCTCAAATTTTTGTATTGTGTCAAAAATAGTACTCTTTCACAAAAATGTTTTAAGAAGATGAATGATATCTCTTCAATTTCTCAAATTTTGAGTCTAATTCAAAATCTAAGAGTATCTTCATGATTCTTAAAAGAGTGTCATTTCACAACGAATTTCTGGTGAGGATATTCTAAACATAAAAAGGGACAAAAACCATACGCGAAAAAGTAAATCTGAAGTGTGTTCGAAAAAGAAATGTCAGAACACACAAAAAGTGAAATCAAAAGAAAATACGAATAAAATGTATGGCATGTGCTAGAAAAAGCAAGAATAAGCACATGAGAAACAAACTGATCAAAGAGATGTTCAAAAAGAATTGCCAGAACATATAAAAACAGACAGAGCAGAAAGAGACAAAAATGTCATATAAATTGTTTGCTGTCTAGCACTTTGTCATCACTCATTCAGTAATCATCATGATGTAACGACAAAGACCAGCTGATGTTCATCAAGACGAATTGTGTCCACCCAACAAACGCTATGCACTCATGGATGCTAACAATAAGATCGATCATGATAATCCGCTGTATCCAAATGAAAGCAAAATCATGGCAAACATCATTCAGAATCATCCACTCAAATTCAGTGTTGCTGCTTCTTCATCTGTGCCATGGATCTACTTGGGGCAGTTCTGGCATACTTTGCAAGAAGATGGATCAAAGTTTAGGCTTAAGTTTGTGCTTGATAGGCAAGAGATCACAATGACTCTTAATGATTTTAAAAGAATCTTTCATCTGCCTCACGCTACCGATAACAATCATGAACGATTTATGGTTGCTCCAAAGTTTTCATAAATAGTTCCATTCTTTCTGAATACTCTTGGTTTTACTCTGGAGCTAAAGATCATACAACTTCAAGACAACAGGACTTGTACAACCATGGCAGACACTTAGCAAGATATTTGCTAGATGTCTTACTACACGAGTCACTGGTCATGATCATCCGCCTTTGCAGATTATGCAGATGTTATATTGTTTTGTCAACAATATACATGTAGATTATGTTGAGCTACTTTGGGAAGGATTCCACTATGCACTTAAAAATCCATCAACATAAATTCCTTATCCAAGATTTACGAAAATCATTGTAGGACACTACATGACTGCATTCCCTAAGATTTCTCGCAGAGCTTGTGATAAATACTACAATTTAGAAGATGATGTGATGGTTAAGAACATATTCAATTCAGGGAAGCATAAGGACAGTGTTGGAATGAAGATTCCAAGTTGGATGATCACGGATGAGATGAAGCTCTCGGATCATTATCGGATGTATGTTGTAGTGTTCGGGGTAGATGTTCCTATGACTTAGTCACAACCGATTGAGTCTACCCAAGGAACACATGGGACACTTAGCGCCCCTAGGTCACCTAACCCTGATGATTCTGAAGGAGAATCAAGTGCTTCACGAAAGTCTACTGTCATTAGACTTCGTATTCCACCAAGACGATCAACACGACTTATCCACCAACACCAGTCCCAACTACTACTGAGGTTGATGACATAATCTTACAAGATACTATTCAACTAAGCCTTGCTAAGCAAAAAAGTCATGATGAGCTCAAAGCAAAGCAAAATGTACAAAAAGTTGAGGAGCACTTAATTGCTGAGGAGATTAAGAAATTAGTTAAATTGGTTGAAGGAGCAGACTGTTGAAAATGTTAAGTTTAATAGTTCCACCCTTAGGCAAGATGATACTAAAACTATTTTCGGCACTAGGTTAGAGCCCAAGAGTGATAAGGAAAGTCCAGAGGTAGAGATAACTGTTGAAGTACAACCAATCAATATTAATGAAGAGGAGGAAGAGTCAGCAGAGGATGATTATAAGTTGAAATGAATGGAGAAGGGGAAGCATGTAAAGGAGTCTAGGAGTACACCATCCCCCACAACAATTAGATCCCCTAGGACTCATTTTACTCTCATATCTTCAGATACTAAGAAACTCTAGGAATTGACAGAAACTAATCCCAAACCTTCATCTTTAACACCATCATCATTTTCATCAAAATCCAACATAACTGCTACAAACCGACTCTTATCCTTGTTTAAACCCAAGCTTGGACACTTCAAACAATACAAGAGTTTCTTTGATGAATTAAAAGGACGTTATGGGTAATTATTTGAACATCTCAAGGCAAAGTTCATGCCAAGAAAGAAGTTTAATGTACTTGCTCAACATCTACAAGAAATCATGGAAGAGTCGTTGCCAACAATGGTAGATGATCGAGTCAAGGAACTTACAAAGAAACAGGTTCCATTGTACCTTGCAGAGGGCTTGATCATGGAAAGAGAAAAGAGTCAAACGGATGTGGCTAAGATGATTTCAGATGCAATTCAGCAGGAACGCGAGAATCTTCGATCCGAGATTACTTTGCAAATTAATGATGCTATCTTTAACCACATTCCCTCGTAGGTTGATTCTTCGGTCAGGAATTATATGTCAGGTCATATTTTGCATGTGTACCTGACTCAAGCTACACCAACATCTGCATAAGAACAACAACAACTTTATCTGACCATGAGAGACAATCCTCAGCTACAACAGGATGACTTACCAATTTGGTTCGCTCTTAAGTATAAGTTTGAAAGACTTCGTGTGTCTACTACTCCTTGTAGACCTTCTGCCGTTCGCCCAAGAGATCAAGACGATCCTCATGATGATGCTCATCATGAGGAGGAGAATAGTGCAAAGAGGCAGAAGACGTCTGAGCCTAGAACTTTTATGTTTGGAGAATCATCTTCTAGTCAAGACTTTGAAAGTGAACAAGGTCCATCAACGTTAGGTAATCAAGAAAATTAGATGACTTTGATTTTTGGACGAACTCTTATGCTACAGATGATGATGAGATTCCTAATGAGAAAGTGCTTCAAGAACTTGTGGATGAAATGTCACATACTGTTGATGAAACAAAACTACGCAAAGTTGTTGATGAAATGTTGAGACAACGATGCACTTCAGGAGATGAGCATCAATACCACATTGATTAGATGCAAAACTTATTGAAGAATAATATTGTGTGGGAAAGCAGAAAAGAAATCATAGTTACACCACATCCATAAAGGCCTGCTCCAGTTGTTCAAAGCTGCTAAAGAGATCCTAAAGCTCCTGCACTATCTCTGGTTAATCAAGATTTATTGTACCTAAAGAAAGGAAGCTCAGGACTTGAGAAGATTGTGATGTCTCTTCATAAGTTTCATGCAGTAATCTTTCCTGATGATGATATTGAAGAAAGAACTTCAATATGGGTAGACAAGTGTGTAAAGAAGTTTAATCCATATGCTCGATACAATGTTGAACATTGGAAGAATCCACTTGCAAAGATCTTCTACATCAAGAAACAAAAAGAGCTCGGAAAGCCAAATGAAGTAGTCTACTCAAATTTAAAGATTGTTTAAATCATCAAGACTTATTAAGAACTAGGGCATGAGCACAAGTTTATAACAGAGATTGTTGCAAGAAGAGCAAATGGTAGCATAGTGTCAATAACAGAGTCAAATTACAAGAACCTTAAGAAGAATGATATTAAGGATATGTATCTGCTAATTGTTAACCATAAGGTAGATGACTCTGCTAAGGCTGGTTTGTTGTGGTCATTGTCAGTCTTCATTAGGAATACAGTGATCTGGGAAAAAGTGCATGATTTCTAGCTAGGCGTGGAAAGCTATCAACAGAAGGTTAATCTTACTGCACCAACGATCACTTTCCCAGGTATTGAGAAGTTCAAGGTGTTCTCTATTGTCTCTGAACTAGTGTATGGCATTATATAAAAGAATAGCAAGAAAGAGAAGAGAATGATAAGACATCAAGAAATTCATAAGTTCTGTGATGCTACATTAAAGAGAGTCTTGAAAGGGTTAAAGAGCTATAATAACAATGTAAATCATGGGTATGTGACTCCAAGTCTCAGTAATGAAGATGCTAAATACCTGCAATTATTTGAGGAAGAGATTAAAGAACAGTTGAAGCATCATGATTAAATGAGACGTTGGGAAATGTATGTGAACAGAAGACCACTAGGATCAAGAAGGGAACTCCCAGAATAATCAACCCTCAGGAGGAGATTGTTAGGATCATAAGAGTGTCGATTATGATACTTTAAGTGGTTTCATTTATTATTAATGTTTAGACTTTATTTTACTTAATAAAAGTAGTTTGTAATAAGGTTTAATATGCTAAAAGTGAAAAATATCATATTTACCAAAGACTAGGGACTAAATAGCAAAACTAGAAAAATAAAGGAAGGGAAGCTCTCCTCCCTCTCCTATAAATAGCCACCTAATCATCATTAGGTGGTTAAGACTTATAACAAACTCTCCTTTTCCTTCCCCTTTCACTTTTGTTATAAAATTTAGAAATTGTGAAATACTTGTCTTCCTCTCTTAATTCTTTTTATTCTATAATGCTAATATCATGTGATTCAAGCTAATTCAAGACCTAAAACTTTGGGCATTCTCCAATGAGATGATTCGGATCACCGCATCTAAAGCATTTCCTATCACTCTTGCCTTTCTTATCACCCTTTTTCCGGAATGACTTCTTCTCTTCACGTGGTTGCCTAACAAATTTACCTTTTTCTTCTAAAGAACTTTTTAAAGTTCCTTACGACCATATCATATTCTTCGTCATCGCTTCTGGATGTTGAAGTTTCATCATCACTAGGCTCTTTCTTAGCTTTCAAGGAAATGGACTTGGCCGTTTCCTTTTTTCATTTGTAAATTTTAGAATCCTTTTTGTTAGGATCACATAAATGGACCCAAACAAAGAAGCTTCGGTCACTCAAAGATACAAGATAAAAGTCTAGCTCGTTTAAGCGTGTAATATTATGTAAACGGGCCAAGATACAAAAAGCCCACAAAGGCCTCCAAGGCCAATCCTTTTAGTATAAATACTCCTAGTTTAGTCAAAATTAGGGTAGACATTAGAGACATCATAGCAACTCCATAATATTTTTTATCTTTAGAGTTTGTAGCAACTCTTAATTTCTTTCAATCATCAATAAAGTTCTTAATTTTATGCATCTTGATTCTACACTTCATTGTTAAGGATTCGTATGAATGATCATGGAACCTACAATTGGTATCAAGAGCCTACAAGATTGATGTATTGATTTGGTTTGTATTTTTTTTCTATTGATTTCGAAAAAAAAAGAGGTTTTTGTTTTTGATTATTTGTTTGTTTTTGATTCTTGATTCATAGATGGTTTATGTTTAATCTAATATCACTCAAACCATCTTGTTAGCAATCAACGATCTCGTGATTTTCTTTTGTTCTTTCTTTTTGGTTCGAAAAGTAAAAAAAAGAGAAGTGGGGATCGAACGAGTTCAAGTCGTCACGCACCGAACGAGTGTATTCTTAGGAGGATCGAACTAGTGGAATTCAAGGTTGGATCGAACGAGTTCAAGTCTTTAAGGATCGAACGAGGTTAGTCTTTGTGAATCGAACTAGTGGAATTCAAGGTTGGATCGAACGAGTTCAAGTCTTTAAGGATCGAACGAGGTTAGTCTTTGGGGATCGAACTAGGAGGATCGAACAAGATATCTAGTGGGGATCGAACTAGGAGGATCGAACTAGCAAAACCTTCAAGGACCGAATTAGCAAATCCTTTGAGGACCGAACTAGTTTATACTTTGTGGACCGAACGAGCTCGATTTCTCTAGGATCGAACGAGTTGACTTCCGTTGAACCGAACGAGCACACTCCTCAAGGATCGAACTAGCGTTCATTCTGAACCGATCTAACCAATCGAACTAGAGGTTCGAACTAGATTTCTCTTTTTGGATCGAACGAGCAAATATCTTTGAACCGAACGAGTGTTTACTTGGTCAACCGAACAAGCAATCCCTCTTGAACCAAACAAAATAATCAAACAACAACAAAAACATAAACACAAATCAAACAAATCAACATTCACTTGCGATCCGTTCATTCATACTTAAATTAAAATGGGATCCAATGAAGAAACAAATGCAGCGGGTACCGATACTCGTCCACCTATGTTGGTTGAAAGTGACTACGATTCTTGGAAGATTCGTATACACAGGTACATTCGAGGCAAACCCAATGGCAAGCTGATATGGAAATCTATCCAGAATGGACCTACACCTCACCCTATGATCACTGATCCTCCACCTACTGATTCTACAATTGTGCCTGCACCGAGGAAGAAACTTGATTCTGAATTCAGTGAAGAGGAAAACAAACTTGAGATGGCTGATACTCAAGCTGAAATCATTCTTAGTCAAGGTCTTCCCAGACACATCTTCAACAACCTAAATCAAACAAGCACTGCAAAGGAGATTTGGGATAATGTGGAGTTGCTTATGCAAGGATCAGGTAGGACTCTTCAACAAAGGAAGGAAGATCTGTTTGATGAGTACGAACGCTTTCGTGCTATTGGAAACGAATCAATTCATGACTACTTTGTGCGTTTCCACAAGCTTGTGAATGACATGAAGATTACTCAGCTCAACATTCCAACTCATCAGATGAACACCAAGTTTGTCAACAACCTTCCGGCTTATTGGGGTAAGTATGTGACTAATGTCAAACAGAACATGGATATCTCAACCACACCTTATGTTCAGATCTATACTCATCTCAAAGCCTACGAGCCTCATGCCAAAAAGACTCTCAAGAAACAGGAGCAGTCTACAAGTATTGTTGATCCACTGGCCTATGTTGCTCACACCACATCTGCACCTGCTCTTTCATCACCCTCAACTCCTAGTCCTCAACCTACTGCTCAGTCTCCGAATGACGCTTTGATGGCCACTATGACTCAGATTGCTAATCTCTTAAGTGGTTTCCAAAAGCAGTTTCCACCCACCAACAACCAGCTCCGGACTTCCTCCAACTCAAGGACTCATGCTACGGTGCATGATGGTCACATTGTTACTGAACCAGTTCAGAGGAAGGCTCCAGGTAATAATGGTAATACAGGTACTCGAGGCAAGAAGGTGATATGTTACAACTGCAGAGGAGAAGGACATGTTGCTAGGCAGTGTAAAGAACCCAAGAGAAAGATGGACTCTCAGTACTTCAAAGATAAAGCTTTACTGATGGAAGCTAAAGAGAAAGGAGATGTGTTAGATGCTGAAGCTGAAGCATTCCTCGCTGATGTGGAATGCACCGCACCTTATGATCAACCTCAGGCACTGACTACAACAAACATGTTTCAAGCCAATCATGAGGATGCATATGACTCAGACGTGGATGAAGGCCCCAATGCTGCTGTCGCTTTCATGGCCAACTTGCGATCCGTTCATTCATACTTAAATTAAAATGGGATCCAATGAAGAAACAAATGCAGCGGGTACCGATACTCGTCCACCTATGTTGGTTGAAAGTGACTACGATTCTTGGAAGATTCGTATACACAGGTACATTCGAGGCAAACCCAATGGCAAGCTGATATGGAAATCCATCCAGAATGGACCTACACCTCACCCTATGATCACTGATCCTCCACCTACTGATTCTACTGTTGTGCCCGCACCGAGGAAGAAACTTGATTCTGAATTCAATGAAGAGGAAAACAAACTTGAGATGGCTGATACTCAAGCTGAAATCATTCTTAGTCAAGGTCTTCCCAGACACATCTTCAACAACCTCAATCAAACAAGCACTGCAAAGGAGATTTGGGATAATGTGGAGATGCTCATGCAAGGATCAGGTAGGACTATTCAACAAAGGAAGGAAGATCTGTTTGATGAGTACGAACGCTTTCGTGCTATTGGAAACGAATCAATTCATGACTACTTTGTGCGTTTCCACAAGCTTGTGAATGACATGAAGATTACTCAGCTCAACATTCCAACTCATCAGATGAACACCAAGTTTGTCAACAACCTTCCAGCCTATTGGGGTAAGTATGTGACTAATGTCAAACAGAACATGGATATCTCAACCACACCTTATGTTCAGATCTATACTCATCTCAAAGCCTACGAGCCTCATGCCAAAAAGACTCTCAAGAAACAGGAGCAGTCTACAAGTATTGTTGATCCACTGGCCTATGTAGCTCACACCACATCTGCACCTGCTCTTTCATCACCCTCAACTCCTAGTCCTCAACCTACTGCTCAGTCTCCGAATGACGCATTGATGGCCACTATGATCTTATGGAATGCTGAGGAAAGAGATGTTGTTCCACCAGGGTATTCATTTGAATGCTCATGCCTGGTCTTCGGACTGCGCTGTTGTAACCTTAAATGTAGGTTTCATAGATCGTTTTGCCCATCTAGGATATCATAACATTGATCACGCAGCGGAATAACAAATGTGATCAGGTGTTTGTTTGTGTTGTAATTTATTGGTTTCTGCCACCAACGAAATTGCCTAATGTCTAGCTAATATCAGGTAAACCAGCCACAGCAACACCTGGTACTCCTTTTGATCATAAAAGTCGTGACCTCCAAGTCAACTGTTATGGACAGTCTTCAAATAGTTATAATGCTGTGTTTCCTCAATTTGAAGGTATCTTAAATGATAAGGAACAAACAAAAAAATACCGGGACTATGTTTCGGTATGGTGTTATGATTATGCAAAACGTTTGTTTGAACAACAACTGGTACCCATTTTACGACCATTTCAAAACAATCATATCTAGCTGTAATAGATAAATTTTTCAAAGAGGTAAAAGAATATGAAACAAGATTTTTTGAATGAATTGCGAGGGGAGTTGATGAAACTATGTGTTCTTGATTAACAAGAAAACCTGACCATAGAGAAGAAAAATCCTTTTTAATTCAGAAATGATGGCTCTAATTGCTGATTGCCTTAGAAAAAAGATTCTGCATCTAATTCGTGCCTTACTTTCTGATTTTGTAGTACCCCCTAGTAGAGAATTGCCTTTGCCGAAGATCTTAGATCTGCAATATTTATTTGCGGATTGCGATAGTGGAACACACTAAAAGTTCTTGTGAACTTGATGCTGTGATTCAATAACAGAAAGAAAAAGCTATTTTATTGAATATGAAAAAAACGTTTTGCCTTTCGTCGAAAACAGAATTATGTTTTGTTTAACAACTTAAATTTCAAAATATAAACAGTGCATAGGACATCTTTAGTGCCTCCAATGCAATTTTGAAATTAACAAGTTAAGACAAAAGTTCAAGGAAAGATGACAATATCAGGAATTTAGATGTAAGATCAGCATCACTGAAGGTGTTGAAATGTAGGTACCACTGATGGTAGTTGTGACCAACAGGCATTAGAATCGGACAGAATTCGTTTGACAAGTACGATTACCTCCCTTGGATTCAGTAGATGGACTTAAGGTAGCAAAACGCTGAGTTGAAAAGACGGTTTGATGGGAACGGTCACAAAGGCGAATCTCACTCACGTACTGCGTTACACTGAAACGCTAGTGCTTTAACTACTCAACATACAAGCTGCAAGCCCAAGTGCTTGGCTAAAATCAAGTAGTGGACCCTTAACTTGGACACCAAAGTGCTGGCTCACAGGAATGTTAAAACTTTGGTTCTAAGTATATTCCACCACCCAAACGTTGCTAACTGGGTCAAAACCAACCCCGTTACCTAAGAAGAGGCAAGTAACTTTCAAGTGAACCCCCAAGATCCTTCCCTCAAACCATACTCTAAAACCAGTTAGTGGCATAATATAAGCAAACTAACGTGTGTGTGCTATGTCTACAGGAGTAAAATCCCATTCTGGAGACAGCTAATCTGTTGCATATAAGTGCCCTACGGATTCAAGTTTCTTTGCGGGTTAAGAGTGCGAATTGCGAGGAGAGTAGAAGACACACCATAGGACTTTGAATAAAAAGAATCGTGTTAATTCTTAATTTGCTTGTTTAAACTATTATGTTTCTGTTTTCAGACTTTGATCTATGTTTGTGGTGCATGTAACAAATCTTTGGTTTTTGCTAATCATACTGATTGTTTGGTTATGGGTGAATGGTTCTGGGAATGTTAAACCCCAAAGAATAGAGTTTTAAACGCCACCCAGGAATGATGGAAAACATTTAAGTGAGTCTGGAAACCGATTAGCAAACCTGTTGCTAATAGCAAGCCTCAGTGGAAGCCCACTGGCAGTTTCTCATTGTTTGAGAAGTATCCTTTAACTAGGATCATGGAATCTACTGATATGCCAATAGAACTACCACGTGTGGCTAGTATATTCTAGACCAAATAACCTGTGGTCTATAGGTTTAATGATCATTATAAACTTAGTAATCGACAGGTTGGTTCCAAAGGAATCTCTGTATTTTTGATTGTTAACTAACCGGAACCCTTCAAGGATCTATCACCGTAAGTTTTTGTGTTATCGCGGTAAGTTCAAATTGTTTCTATGGTATCTGGATTCTGGTTGCTCAAGACTTCTATGACGGTGATCGTGGCAGTTTATCAACTTTGTAGAAAAATTCATTGGTACGTGAGATTTGGCAATGATGAATATGCAGCATATCGTTGGCTCTATGGTGATTATAAATGGGGTGCCAATATCATATCTCGAGTCTATTATGTTGAAGGACTCAAGCTCAACTTTTTTCAGTAGGAAAGGTTTTGTGATGGAGGTTTAGTAAGTTGCATTCCGACAGATTCTGTCTCATCCCGAAACTACGTTATGGTAGATCTGCTCAAAGGTTCACGCAACCAACCTGTACTCCATCTCACTGAATGATATGATGTCAGCTTCACCAGTTTGCTTGCTTACAAAAGCCTCTTCCACGAAGTCATGGTTATGGCATCGTCGGTTGAATCATCTGAATTTCGGGACATTGAATGAATTGACTCGGAAAATATCTGTCAGAGGTTTCCATGATGAAATATGGCAAAGACATTTTTGTGTCCATCTTGCAGCTAGGTAAAAGTAAGAAAGCAATTGGAAAAACAGCTAGATTTTAATTTTTTTTTATCAATCCACTAAAGAACGGAAAATCACCAATACTGAAGTTCTCCATACTCTACATATGGACCTCTGCGGGGATAATGAGAACAGAAAGTATCAACGGAAAGAAGTTTGTTTTGGTGGATAGTGGATGATTTACACCGATTTGGGTATGGGTAAGATTCTTTCGAACCCAAAAGGATGAATACTCCTCAAGTGATTGAGATAGTTTATTGTGAAGAACTCAACGAGGCCCTTAATGCAACTATTAGCTTCGTCAGAACAGATAAGGGTATCGGAGTTTGTGAATAAGACACTCGACGGATGGTTTGAGGAGTGTTGGTATTTATCATTGAAACTAGCGTTATCCTCGGTCTCTACAACAGAACGGCGTTGCGAAAGGACGGAACCGGACTTCTTATGGAAGCTGGGCTCGTTACTATGCTCATATTTGCGAAAGCTCCATGTTCTTGGGCTGAAAGATGTATGCCACTGCGTGTGTTATACTCTTAATGATTCTGTACACACGCAGTCATGAAAGAACATATTTACTGAAACTGCTGTAAGGGAAAGAAACCTAATTACAAGTACTCCGAGTATTTGCGATCCTCTCGTGTGATCCTTACCAATGACTCGATGACGTGGTAAACTCAGGCGTAAGAGATATAGGTATATTTAGTTGGCTATGCACCACCACAGATGGCGTAACGAATCTACAATAAAAAGAAACGCGTAAGATTTCGGAAACAGTTCATGTGCTTTCGATGAAACTTAAGAAGGGTTGACTATGTTCTACCAGTTCAGGCCTCGACATCACAAATATGACTTCTGTGCAACAGTACAGAACTCGGCAATTATGCTTTACAGTCAGGACGCAGCCGTTCTGCACTTGTTTGTAAATGAACCAGAACCACCTGTGTCCCTCCTTAAAAGAAACAGTAGACGATTTGTTTCAATGGTTTGATGATGATGAGTTGTTCCGATACACTACGGTTGTTCGATAACTCCAGTTAATGTTTCGGCCACCCGAGAATGCCAATGGTTCACCTTCCACAACAGTTATTCTCTGAAGGCGCTCCTGTTGTTACTGGAAAGCCTCTGGCTCTCATCATATACCTCTACCAGAACCTAGTAATTTGATGTTGACCCACCAACTGTCTCGATCTGTTATCAGCTAATGTGTTTGATACCTATAATGCTCCTGACAATCGAGTCTGATGATCTTCTTCAACTTCTGTCAATATCGAGGTTAATCCAATCAGCAATACATCACGTGCCAAAAGTGGACTCAAGCCACATCCGCTTGTGAAAACATATTGGGGTTAAAGATAGACTGTTCTCTACCAGGTAACAGCTAGAAAACGACGCGGATGTGGTGTTTCCTTTAAATGAATTCTTAACTCATGTTGATCCAAAGGACATACAAGCAAGCCTTTAGAGCACTCGTGCTGGATTGAGGATTTGCTTAGGTAAGAAATTCGTGAGTTTTGAACTGTCTAGATGTATGGTACTTGTACCCTAGTCCAGTATACAATTCTTTTCATTCCCGCTCAAATGGATTTTCTAAATTAAGTTGGATGAATATGGAGACGTCTTGAAGAACAAAGCTCGGTTAGTGGCGAAAGGTTATCGTAGGAAGTGGTAAGATCTTTGAAGAATCATTTGCTCCTGTTGCTAGATTAGAATGCGATCAGACTCTTCATTTGCTAATTGCAGCGAGTTCATGAACATGGTCTATTCAGATGGACGTGGAAAACCGCGCCTTCCTCAACGGCGACTGTTTGAAGTTGTCTTTGTTAGCAACCAGATGGATTTTTTTGTTGATCCAGAGCATCCATCGCATGTCTGTACGAATTCAAGAAAAGCTCTCTATGGGCTTAAACAAGCTCAACTGTGCGTGGTAGTATGACAAGCTATATCAGCATTTCTAATTCCAGTCAGGATTTAAAAGGCCACCGTGTCGATCATATTCTCTTGCACGAGAAAAACAGGACCAAACATCTTTTACTGGTACAAAATTATATGTTGATGATATTATCTTTGCCTCTACCAACCCCAAAGCATGCAATTATTTGCCATTTTGAAATGAATTAACTTTCAAGATGTCGATGATGGGACAAATGTCATTCTTTTTAGGATTGCAAGTTTCTCAAAGTCCTAGAGGCATCTTTATCTACCAAGACTAATATGCTCAGGAAATCTTGAAATAGTTTGGTTTTGACTCATGAACACCCATTGACACTCAATGGCGGAGCGGTTCACCACACCTGATGAAGTAAGGGGAGGAAAGCTAATTGATCCTACACGATTCGTGATATGGTTGGCTCCACTTATGTAGCTTAGTGCATCTAGAACTCTGAATAGTTTTTGCTGTTTGTATGTGTTACGATACCAGGGCTAAAGCATACTGAAAATGCCACCTTAACTGCTATAAGCGGATTCTTTCGATACTTAAAGGAACATTAACATGGGTCTTGGTATCCGAAGGACTCGGCTTTGAACTAAAGCTTTTGCAGATGCTGACTATGAGGATGGTCATGACACACAGAGAAGTAATTCTGGTTCAGCTCAATTCCTTGACATCGGCTTGTTAGCTGGTATCCAAAAAGCAGAAACGTACCGCCATCTCCACTACGAATGCTGAATACATCGCCCTATAAGGATGCTGTGCTCAAATACTTCTGGATTGCGATCTCAACTACGAGATCTTGGATTTTGCGTTCACAAAAATTCCGATGTATTGTTGTACAATAAAGTGCTATTGAATTATGCATTGTAATAGTGTTCATACACTCGCGCTCTAAGACATTGATATCCGTCACCACTTCATCAAGAGCAGGTTGAAAGGAAAGTTGTTGAGTTATATTTCTTGGAGGACACAAAAATACAACTGGCTGACATTTTTACGTATGGCATTACGAGAGAGCGCTTCGCCACACTACTCCCAGCTGCTTTAGAGTTAAACAAATGTCACAGAGACTCTGAAGGAACTACAGGATGAGTCTGTCTCCGAGTAACCAAGTGTTTCACAATTGTATCCTGTATATTGTAAAAAAAAAAAAATTATTAGTCTAGATGGCTTGCAGTTACTTCAGACTGTAACCCGGTCTTATCCCAGAGATTTAGTGTACGTTTCAGTGCATTATTTCTTTACAGACAAGAAGTTGTCTACGACCCGAACCATTTTTCTCATAAACAACTTGTTTTATCAAACATGTTCGGGTTAACCAAATCAAACTTGACACGGGTCATTGTTTGAGGGGGAGAATCAGTACTACTAACAGTTTTTGCAGGTCAAAAGGACGTACTGTTGTGATTCTATTGCTGAATGATGGACACGGACTTCGCTTACAAATTCAAGAGAGATTGCAGTATCATTCCTGTCTGTGGTATTCTAAAGGGTCTTGTGACAATTGCTTACTGATATTTTGTGCTATTTCACATCACCTCATACTTTGAGGGGCGAGGGAGATTGATACATTTTAGTCCATTCTAGATCAAAACCTTTCACAAGTTTGCATACTTTTGATGTGGGAGGAAAATGCTTGTGACTTAAACAAGTAAAAGGGATAATTAATGATTCGATGATTCTAAAATGATTAAGTCCTATCATGCATGTGCTAAACATCTTTCGATATCGACGAACACTATGTAGGGGGTAGCATAAGTGTTTATATGATAAATATGTCAAGGTACCAAATGTTATGTGTTATACACACGTATCTTGATAAAATGACAAAGGATCTTTTGTTTTTGTTCGTGAAAGTGATCTTAAGGATATGCTGGAGGAAAGAGGATGTTGTACCACAGGGTTATATTCGTATGAAGGCTATCATGGCCCTGGTCTTTCTGGACTGAGCCCTCTAGTGAAGTGGGATTTACATAAATGTACTTGTACAAGTTTGGTTTTTCCCGAGGGCTCTTCATATCTTTCGGTGACATTTTTCAAAAACTTCATCAGAGCATCTGATTAAACTTTCGATGTGTCGTGCCCAAAATAAATTTCACAAGCACATCGAATGGTTTTTCAAATCATTTTGCACACTGGCCTTCTACGGTACCTTAATTGTATAAGAAGTTAAAACGATTGAAAAAGGAATTGACCCATCACCCCATCCAATAACAAAAATTACGGTTATAGTCAGCAGATAGTATCTGTTTACTGACTCACTCTTTACAATTCTATTTGTAGAAATACTTTATAGTGTGTTAGTCTTCCGGACATGGGTCTAGGGTACTGGGAAACATAGGCGAATCTGTTACTTAGGTATTAGAGGATAAAGCTTTGTCACGGTGCCGGAAAACTGTCAAGGAAGGTTATTTTAAGAATATGTCTGATCACAGGTTGCAGTATTCATACTGTAATCATTGATCCTCACGGAATCAGAGGTTAATGTAACCGACCAGATTGAGTATCGTCTATACTCGGTCCCTTCAAAATATAAAACCTTTGTGTGTTCACAAAATGTTTTTCTAGAACACATTAAGTGGATTTTTCATAACAAAATGTTTTGTTGGTGACTAAATTGTTCTATGATAGCGAATGACGACTCAAAGTATCCGATGCAAGACCATGCTCTTATCTTACTCAAATATCTGAAAGAAATAGAAATCAAGAAAAGTTTAACATACAAAGCTTCCGACAATCTTGAAATTCAATGTCATTCTTCTAATGCGAAACATTATGGAAGTAGAAGAAGATACATCATCAAAGCTCTTCCAGATTCCAACTGATATGAGCATGTGGCGACTAAAGATCAGCGTATGCAAAGTCAAAGTGAAGAAGATCACAAAGTTATTCGGAGGGAAGTAAAATAACTTTTAATCAAGTCAAGATCAAGATCAAGTCATCATAATCAAGTCTGGAAGATCAGATCAAGGTATTAAAGATTGAATTACCAATAGCACATCAAGGAAGTAACCCTTTAAATACAATAGTAAAGAGACAAGCACGAGTGAGCTTCAAACAAATCCTAATGTCCTCATCTAGGGGGAGGTTGTTTAGGATCACTTAATTGGACCGAACAAAAGTAGCTTCGGTCACTCGAAAGATACAAGACAAAGTCTAGCTCGTTAGTTTGTTAATTATTATTGTTTATCAATGTTAATTTGGCTACAAAGAAAAGCCTTGAAAAGCCCCAACAACAAGCTAGAATGGCTTAACTTGGTTAGTATAAATACACCTAGTTTAGTCAAAATTAGGTTAGACATCATAGCAACTCCATAATATTTTTTTATCTTTAGAGTTTGTAGCAACTCTTAATTTCTTTCAATCATCAATAAAGTTCTTAATTTTATGCATCTTGATTCTACACTTCATTGTTAAGGATTCGTATGAATGATCATGGAACCTACACAAGGTCTATAGTTTTTAGCACCAATCAACTTTTCATGAACAGTTAATGAACTAGGATCATCAGAAGGATGTAGGTAAAGAGGATTTTGAAAGATTACAGGTTATGCCATTGTTGTGATTCAATAATTTGATTAAGAAACAGAGTATTGTGAAAAAACGAGACACAAAAACAGAGTAGTGAATATACCAGACACTCTCTTGTAATGGTTTTCAAACAGTAAAATCGTTTTTGATAACAAGGAATTAACGGTCTGAACTTCCATGATGAAGCTCTGTATTACCATGTGGTTGTTATACAATGTATACAGAGAGTAAGAATTGAAGTGCGGGAAAAGTAGTTATTCATTTCATTGAGTTTACCAATTGATAGTAACAGGAATTACATTTTTCTAGAGGAAAAAGTATAAAAAGTACAAAATTAAACCTGAAATATTGAAACTATCAAAATTTAGTCCCTGCACTTTTACAGAATTAAGGATCAAGATGTTGTGTGCGAGCATTTGTCATACTGGCGTCTTATGCACCAAGGGATTTCCCATAGTACGTTTCAAGTATCCAACAATATTTATTTGAAAACTAATGGCTATTATAGATTTTAGTATATAGTTAGTTAATCTACTATGTTACTTGATTTGACAATACTACTGCATTACAGCCTTTGTTTCCTCGTATTCCAGGACATGAAGGTGTCGGGTACGTGATGAAATAACAAATTGATATATTAAAACATAGAAAATATGTGTATTTATATATGTGAATGTACTTGATTGATTGTGTAGGGTGATTGAAAGCGTAGGGAAAGACGTAAAAGGGTTGAAACCAGGAGATATAGTGATGCCACTTTACCTTGGTGAATGTGGACAATGCTTGAACTGCAAAACAGGAAAGACCAACCTATGTCATGTTTATCTTCCTCCCTTTAGCGGCCTCATGAATGATGGCACTTCAAGGATGACCATTGCTAGAACCGGAGAATCTATATATCATTTTACAAGTTGTTCAACGTGGACAAAATATGCAGTCGCTGACTACAATTATGTGCTCAAGATCGACCCCAAAATTTCTTACCCTCATGCTAGTTTCCTCCCATGTGGCTTCACCACTGGCTTTGGTGCGACATGGAGAGAAACCCAACTCTCTAAGGGCTCTTTAGTTTCAGTTTTTGGCATTGGTACTGTTGGTTTAGGGGTAACCACCAATATACCTCCACATATATAATTATACAGTCAATGAATTTGTTTTATAAATCAATTTTTGATTTTAATTTCCAGGTGATAAAAGGAGCACACAATTGGCAGGAGCGTCAAAGATAATAGGAGTGATGTCATAAAGTATACGGCAGTCTAAGGAAACGTGTTGGAATGACCATTTTATCAACCTATAAGACCATTCTAACAAAACAGTATCAGAGTTGGTGCGTTGGAAATAACTCATGGGTTAGGCGTTTTGACTACTGCTTTGGGGTGCAGGGGAGTGCCAATCCTTGTTAACGAAGCCCGTGAAGACCTCCAAATTTGTAAACCTTTTACAAATATAGTATCATTAGTTTTCTTATTCTGCATTATCTTTGCATACTGATAATATGTAAGAAATGAATTATATTTCAGGGAATCGGCACAGTAGTACCAATAGGAGCGGGTGGAGAGGCTAGTGTGGCCATTAACAGCCTGATACTCTTTAGCAGTCGCACGTTGAAGTGCACCACTTTTGGTGGCATAAGAACCCAATCTGATCTTCCCGTCATAATCAATAAATGCTTGAATAAGTGAAACTCTATTGACCTTGTTTCTACTACCTAAAGTTAACCTTGATATTACAGAAGTTTGTCTATATCTTTTTTGTCATAAGTAACTAGTTATGAATGATGGAAATTGCAGGAAATACAACTTGATGAGCTTTTGACACATGAGATACAATTGGAAAATATACAAGAAGCATTTGATATATTGAAGAAGCCAGACTGTGTTAAGATTCTCATAAACTTTTAAGCAAAGCCAGATTATTTGTTGGTTTGAAATATAAAGTCTAAGTCAACGCAAAATAAAATCTATATCGATGCAGGTTGTTTTTAATAACTGGGCCTCATAGATTAAAAATTCTGTTATCAACGAGTATTATAATAATAAAAGACGCGTGAAATTCAGGGACAATTACGAGCACCACTTTTTGTATGCTTATTGTTTATGACCTTCTAGCTGATTAATCCACACTTTTTGAGTCTACCATGGCACAAGTTTAAATCGAGTAAACCTGTTTTTTAACTTTAATGTTATCACTTAAAGTTTGTTTGCACTAAACATGTTGCGACCTCTCACACTTTGATGTATCACAAACCCTTTTACTAACTTGGGCAACCTTATGGTTTACAAGCACCATTAAGATGTACTAAATATGTTATCTCATAGAAAACAATATTATCACGTTATCCTGACCACAAATAGCGTTAACTTGCATATATCGTCCAGTGACTTTTTTTCCGATGCAAATAGTCCCTAAATTGGAAATCTTTAACACTCACAATCCCTCTATCTAGCGACCGTTTGTTTTAGCGGTTAAACTGCATCATGTGCCTGGCACATGAGAGTTCTATAATCTTTTTTTAATTCTACCACATCATGTCTCTTTTTCCCCTAACTTTCATCACTTTTATCACCACCCCAAACAAAACCCATCAACCACCACAATCAATAACCATTGTAACTGAATCCCTTCTAAACTGAACTACCATAAATTATTACTCACCAAACAAGCATGTCAAACAAACATGTTGGAACACGAAAAAGTGTAAACAATTATAATAGGTATTCTATGTAATTTTGTAATAAGTGAAAGGATGTTTCGTATGTTTTTGTTGTTTGCGACACTTTTCCCTCGCATCATTTGTATAGATGTGAGGGGAAGTGATTCGTATGGTTGTAAACATTGGGTATAAATTTCTCCTACTTCAAGTGTTTTGTGGTGTTTGTTTATATCATGTCTTGCGAGACTTTTACATATTCTCTCTTTTTTCTCTCACTTTCTCTCTCTAGTTTAGATTGTGTGCGCACACACTCTCTTACTAAATTAACGTTGAGCTATTAGATTTTAGATCCTTCATTTGATATCAAGAGCCTTGGTTATGATAGATTAAGCATCTTTGTAGTGTTTGTTTGAAGTATAGATCGTATTAAGTGCATCTTATAACAAAATTGTGGTGTTTTTGATCTTTGGGTGGTTAAATCTTCATTGTTTTTGTTGTTAAAACTAGATAGGAAGTTGTTATAAGTTTTCATAAGATTAAGATCTGCATTTAGCTCTGTGGATTTCTTGTTTTGAATCAATAAGTACGTTTTTGAAAAGGTTTTTGGTCACGGTTCAAAAACTGGGTATTGTTCTCACATGCAATTCTTTCGCAAAAAGAAGGTTTTAACATAGTAAACACTATTTGTGATACTTTATTTTGTTCGCATCATTAGGATTTCACATACGAAAATACAAGTGTTGTTCGCATAATTAGGGTTTCAAATACAAAACTAGGTTCTTATAGGTTTGCATATTAAGGTTTCAAATTCAGAGAGTTTTCTAGTAAAGGACCTTTCATACGGAAACCTCATGCGTAAGTTTTGGCTCAAACACTTGGATACTTTTCATGCACTCGAAACAAAAGTTGCAGAGAGAGCACGTCTCGTGTTTGTGATACGAAACTTTGACCTTAAGACATCATCTACGATACTTTGTGTTATCCTTTATACGAAAGTACACCATACAAAACCTTTGTGATTAGAGACTTTTATTTCAAGATATCTTGCGATTCTTTTAGTTCTTAGATATTGTGGTGCGAGACTTTCACATACGAAACTTTCTCTTCAAGGCGTTTGTTCTAAAGATTAAAATGAAGACGGCTCTTTGCCAAATTTTAACCTAATTACAAGACTTTCTTTATCAAACCTAAAATTTTACCAAAGCTTGTAAGATCTGAAGATCTAAAAATCTAATAATCGCCGTTAATCTAGTAGAGATGGGTTATAGTTGTAGACACAATCTAAACTAGAGAGAGAAAGTGTGAGAGAATATGTAAAAGTCTTGCAAGACATAATGGAAACACACACATCAAAACCCTTGCGATAAGGGTATTTATACCCAATGTTTACAACCATACGAGTCCCTTTTCCCTCGGATCTATACAAAGTGATGCGAGGAATTTGTCTCATACCCAAACATACAACCTACTGATTTTCTCATAAGATACTTATCAAAACAAATAACCATCAAATAATATATTTAATAAAATATATATACATAAGCAAAGTATCATACAAATTATTCTTAGAAAAGAATAATGAGTAATCAACACGGGTATCGTTCTCCTTGGTGAGAGGTGAATGGAAATTTACGTTCATATCGTAACTCGAACTTGATTGTCATTTAAGTTTTGGTTTTGGATTCTAAATCTAATAACGCAAAGGGGAAAGCAGATAAAGGCACGCTAAAATAGAAATTAAATCAATTTAAAAACCTAACGACATTTAAAAGCAATTAAAAACTAATTAAAAACTAAAACTAACCTAACTAATTAACTAAAAGTGACAAATTAAAACTCTAAA
This sequence comes from Tanacetum coccineum, assembly GCA_026074375.1. NCBI lineage: Eukaryota > Viridiplantae > Streptophyta > Magnoliopsida > Asterales > Asteraceae > Tanacetum > Tanacetum coccineum. The sequence goes on from BQNB010002509.1 coordinate 53,340, forward strand.
AACTCAAAATGCAAATTTCTAAGCTAAAATGCATTAAACTATTTTTTAAAACACATAAATTATTTTTTTTGAATTTTTAAACTATTTAAAACTATTTTTTAAACTAGATAATACTAAAAATTAAATTAAAAATGCTAAACTTAATTATAAAAATTTGAGAAAATTACTAAAAATACTAGATACTAATCTTAAGGTTTACAAAGAAAAACGATTCAAAAAACCTAAGCCAATAAGCTGTGAAAAATCAATAAGCAAAAATAAGCTAAAAGCTAAACGTGTATAAGAAATAAATGGTGCAAAGACATAATGAAAAAGACCCCAGGGCAGTTGGTTGAGGTATTGTGTGTGTAAAGGGAAGGTCACAGGTTCGAGTCCTGTGACTTCCTTTTTGCAAAAATATTTTTTCCTTTTTGAAACCAGCTAAAGATTAAGCTATAATAAGCTACTTTAATAAAATGGAATTATGACATATAACTTATTTTACAGATAGATAAATGAAGACTAAAGGTGACAATTGGTTTTTATGACTTTGACTTAAGCCAAAAACTGTTTGGACTTTAAAGCTCTTAAATGACCTTTAAGCTGAAGTTTAAAAACTAAAAAGTGAAACAGATCTAATTCCTTAAAATTATATGCAATTAATGACTAGAAATAGGAAACAGAGATAAGACTAAAAAGCACTGATAAGCTATTTAAGACGTAGCAGGACACAAAAAAAACTTTTTATAGGACTTTTTATCAATTTTCAGCTACGATTGAGACTATTAAAGCAATAGGTAAATAGCTAAACAACCAAAAAAAATTTAAGACTAGGACTTAGTGACACAAATTAGTGGATTTTAGAAAACATCTAAGGTAATAAGCTAGAAAAGGTGAACAGAAATGACAGATGACACTACTATTCTTTTTGGCTTTTTGATATGAAGGACCCTTTTTAGCTTAAAATTAAGACTCACAAACTACTTTTAAAAACTAAAAAAACTTAAAACAGATCTATAATAAGCTACAATAAGCTAATTTAAATCAACTTGGAGCAATGAAAAGCTAGACTCTAACCACATTTGCCCTTAACATTAAACCTTTATGCTTAAACTAATTTCTATCCTACTTGACTGTTTTTCACCAAAAGACCTTTCCTAAGTTTATTGATTCAAAACAGATTTATAATGATGCATTTGAGAATCATTTGACACAAAAAAACACAACTCAAGTAAGACTTTAATCAATTAAAACAAATAAGCTGATTTAAAAACCTTAAAACTAGCAGACTAGGATTTTTGATAAGAAAAGCTTGAAAACTTAACAAAACTAATTTAAAACTTATTAAAACTAATCTTTAGACCTAATAAGAGTTTATGGAACTTACTTGAAAACCAAGAAAAGACTGCAACCTTATTTTACCATTTTAAAACCCTTATCCCAAACACCCCCTTTAAGATTAGAAAATGAGCTTTTAAGCTAAAATAGATTCAAATAAGCCCTAATTAGTTAAAACAGATGAAATACTAAGCATATTAATAACAAATAAGCAAAAAATTTGGAAAATTAATCACTTAATAATAAGCTAACTTAATAAGCTAATTTGACTAAGAATGAGCAGTTTTAATGAAGACTCAAATAAAACAACTTCCAAGCTACAGACTAAACATATTAAGCTACTTTAAGATAAGATAAGCACTACTAAGCATAAAAAAAACACAAATAAGCAGATCAATAGGTTAAATGAGAAAATAAGCTTAAAAGAGTAAATGAAAGCACCTTTGTCATTTGCTCAAAACAAGGACTTGAGTGCTCTTTAGAGCTTATCTATAAGCTCTAGCTTATCGCTCCAGCTTATCAAAGATAAGCTGGTAAAGTCCCTATAAGCCCATCCATTTCTGGCTTATCATCCAAATTTAGCTTAATATGATTTTTGAGGTAATTTGAAGTGAAATTCTTATTCAGTTAAGCTTTAGTAGGCTTAACTGAATGAGAGCAAGCTTAAGAGTAATTGAGAGCTTATTGAGCTTATTAGCTTAAATCTAAACACATTTTAAAGGAGTTTGCATAAAAATTAAGACATAATTCAAAATAATATAAAAGTAAACTGTGATTTTATTAATGATAAAAAGAGTACAAGCTTTAAAAAGGAAAATACAAGATAAAAAAAGACAACTAAGTAGTAATACTAAGCCATATACACTACACTACACTAGATTGCTTTTCTGTGTGAAATTGTCCTATATTTATAGTGATAATGAGAGAAGGTTTTACGAGCGTTTGAGAGGAGCGTCCACTAAATTAATCACTTAGCCCTTGATCTTACATTCAATCTCTTAGCACCCCTTGGATCTTTGTACACGTCTAATCACCTATGGAGATCCTAAGGATTTACCAACGTGGTTTAATTATTCAGACGTGTCAGGCTTGTCAGGCTTCTAGAAGGGATGGGAATGAGTGGACTGGTGGAGAGGGATTTACCCTGGTTATTTACGTTGCAGGGTGAAGGCAGGGAAAGAGATACAAGTACAGTAACTTTGACCCTTTGTTAATAACAACTTGACTTTGACCCGGTTTTTATCTTGGGCTTTTTATTATCACTTGGGCTTGAAATGGATAAAATATGAAGTGGGCTTGGACTTGGAATTATTTTATAAAGGGTTAATTAATTAGGCTTAAGGATTAATAGTTAATGGGCTGACCCGACCCATGAAACGGGTTAGCCATTAGTGAATATGCATTTGGCTTTGTTTTATCACGCTCTTCCAATCCTGTTCTCGGTTTTGTCCAATTTGGCTTTGTTTTTGTCCCCTTTTGGAATATCCGTCATCTGTAAGACATGATTCACAATACAAACAAATACAATGTATTTTTATGTTGTTTTCATTCATTATTGGTCTTTTTTAGCTTTTATTAAGAAAATATATGATATGGTTAAGCAACATATCACATAATTTTATGTTTCATTTCCTCGCATTTATACAAATGATGCGAGGAAATGAAGATTCATATCAACTAACTTACAAAATACATACACTACAATCCTAAAGTTACATAGAATACTATTATACAATTATTTACACTTATTTGTTCCTATAATCTCCCCAAATGGGTAGATCTTATGGTCCTTCTATAAAACAGCTTGTAGCGTCGACATTGATATTTGCATCTTAAAGCCTTTGAAGATAACACCTAGCTCATTGCACTTGTACAACTCTAAAGTCTGAAGCAGATTCCTCATTCTTCTTTTTCATCCGTAAGAAGTACACTAAATCCAAATATCCTTTAGGTTTTTCCATTTTTTAATCGACTCGCTTAAGTTACTTGATAGGCTTGATCAGTGTACATAGCTGTTATAAAGGAATATCGGATGATGAATCTGAAACTTTTACTTCCGAATTACTCATAACATTTGGCTTTTAATCACTGAGCTTCTTGTGGAGCATTCTTGAAGATATATTAAAGTGACAACTACTTGAATTTGTACCCTTATCAATTTTAAACTATCATATGTATAAGTTTCTTCAAGAACTTTAATGTTTCTAAATCAGATCCCCCTCATTTTGACCATTTCCTTTTGAAGATTTGAAACTTCAATGATTATGGTTCAGTTGATGAACTTAATTACAACAAACTCTTTATCTTCTGAATGAACCCTTGGCCTTTGTATCCCTCACCTCTTGCAAACACTATTTCCTCTCTTTTATCTCCTCTAATCCTCTAAGTCTAAACATCAAGTGTTCTTAATCTTCTCTTCTATCATCTATTGAAGAACACACATCTCCGCAAGAGAGCCACACAAGTGCTTAATCCATACTTGTGTGTTTTGTCGAGGGTCTTCTTTCTCATACCCTTTCTATTAGAATCGAGTCTCTAGGTTAGGTGAGGACTTGGTTCACCATCTATCTTTTATTTCAATAGAGTTGTAAGAGAAGTCTTATATCCGTGGGATCAAGCCTAGATCATTGAGAATCTAGTTGGGGTTTTGGAAAGCTTCTAAGGGGAAGGCTTTTAGAGTTCATAGGTTAAGTCGAATCACAGGTTCTTAGGATTGGATTTCGAGGGCTGAATACTGTAGGTAGTAACTCTTCTGTGTGAGCGCGAGGTCTACCAGCACTCCCTAACCCGATACCAAATTTTTGTGAAAACAGTCGGTGGAGTTAATATTGTAATACCGTTTGCAGTCCACCATAAGGATTATACTAGGAATAGTATCGGCGTCGTTGATTCGTAATTGGACGTACGAAAGGACTACAAAACCCCTTTCATGATCCTGGTATTTACGTTGGGTGCTCTTTTTCTCTCTATTACTTTTTGTTCTAATTGAATGTAGATTAGTTACACCACTCGGCTCTTTCGAGACTTGAAGTTTTATAAACTTCAAAGAAGTTAAGAAAACAGTATTCACCCCCCTCTATGGTTCTACATCGTGCATAATGTTTGCCTCAAAAATGATACTAAACTTTACACGAACGGGTTTGTGGAGAAAATAACGGGTAAGCCAAAGAAAAATGAAGTCAACCATGATCAACTATGCCACCTTAGAAAAAAACGGGATAGCTTAAGTTGTATTGAACTATGAGAGGAATTTGTTCACACTATTCGCATGTTTAAAAAGTATTTCCACAACTATTGTAAAATGGTAAACTAGGTTTAGAAAAGTAGATGACCTTGGCTACAGGGCATTTGATAAAGAAAGTGAGTGGGCATTTTGTTGAAAATAGGAAGACTTGTTTTCGTTCCTCTCCAAGTCCAAACCTCGATTCGAGTGTTTCTAATAAACCAAATATCATATTCATACATGTATTAAAAGATCTACATGTGTCGGGTTAGAGGAGAGCCGACAAATAAAAAACGTGCCAATCCTTAACAGCAAGCACGCCAGACCATTGTTCCGGTTTTGGCAGTTTTTGGCTATCGTTTGTGATTGTAAGTGTTGCGAATGTTTATTTGTCATAGTTAAAACATAAAGAAGATATAAGTAAATGTTTCCCCCAACAATTTAATAGTTTCATTGTTGCATTTGCGTATTGGATTTTAATTAACTAATACATATTTGGATTTTGTTGTTGTTGCTACTTTGATTACTTGTCAAATAAAAAAATGTGTGTGTTTGTTCTTTTTCTTCTCTTTATGTGAATTAGGATTTCTTATACTAAAATGCTTATCTACACTTATTAAAAAAGACAAGGATATTTGTCAATGCACTTAGAACTCGTAAAAAAATAGATATGCAATTATAAGCATTCCGAAACACCCTCTTAATTTACTTGTAAACTCCTACTCAGCAATGAGTAGCATTGGTGTAAGGCCAGTTGTCGAGTGTAGATGCATTCACCAAGGAAGAATACCTATTTCAATCTAACTAGCAGGGTACCCGCGCAATGCGGCGGCGAGTATGGAGATTTGTAGAGTAACCTTGTGTACTACTTTGTTAGCGAGCTAATGTTTTGCGATTTTAATCGTTTATTATAAGTACAAATGAATGATAATTTAAATTAAATCATGATATCTTGGACCCGATACCAATGTGTGGTATTATCAAACATACATGAAACAAAGGTGTGGGCCCACTCTATATAGTGGCTAGGTCGGCTCTGAACCACCCCACAAACAAGCCATCAACAAGTACTAAAAAAGCTAAATCATGATTAACCTAGCCTTTATGGTTTCGACCAAGGCTCGGGTAGAGGATCGTTTCTAACCCATCTAATGGGTCTTGGCATGGCTACATGGTTGTCTAACAAACAATTATCTATTTTTATGTTCTTTACCCGAAAACTAAAAAAGCTAAATATAAACAAGAAAATGTATAAATACAACATTATCAAATTTTAAATCTCAAAAGAATACAACTCCCAATACCAACAAAATAAAACTATAATATAATCCATACACCATCCCGGGAAACCAACCTCCTCACTCATCTACACAACTCCATTGGCTCCATATGAACCATTAGTCCCTGCATGTGTGTGCTTTTATCTTCTGTGTTTCTCTTCAAAACAATAAACCATGTCAAAGCTTCTAAGTAGTACCGTTAATAAACCCCAAAGCATAAAAGCATCAACTGGTATGTGTGGTTGCACTTTTTTCAGGGTCATAAGATATTGAAGTCCCTCGTAGGACTTGTGTGTAGTATGATTTAGTTTGTGTTGTAGCTTTGTGTATTCTTTCATAACAATGTGTTCTTTTTTATTTTTAGATTTCATAACGGGACTTGGTAATGTTATCACAAAAAAGTAATTGTGCTTCAGCGCTATTGCAGGCAGAATCTTTATTTTTATTTATATCCCCTTTGTAAGAAATCTTTTATTTTACGACACTGGGTGTGATGCATCTGTTAGCTTTTTTTACACTTTGTGTTGTATACAACTATGGCCTATTAATGTTATTTTAATTTTTTTCGAATCCGCTTCGTGGTGGAAGTATGGGATTTAATGGTAGTCTTTCAAGTGATAATATGATATGGTGTTGAGGTGTTGTTGAGTCATCGGGATTGTAGTTTTTTTCTACTGTTGGGCTGGGCGTGTTTCATTTGATGGTTTTATGGTGGTGGGTGAGGTTTTGTGGGGGAGGAGGTTACTGATATGGAGTCAATTTTCGTGGGGGAGTATTTTGGTATATTTTGTTTGGGGGGTGGGTTGTTCTTGTTTTGTTGTATTGTTGGTTTTTATGGTGTTTTTGTTTTGGTTTTGTTAGTTTTTGTTTTTCTTTTGTGGGATTGTTGTGTTGGTTTCTTGGGATTTGGTTGCTTGGGCTTGTGTGTGATATCTTTTGTGTAGTTAGTTTTCGGTGTTTTTGTTTTTATTATGATATATTCCATTTAGTTTTTTGTTTTTGATTAAATTAATTAATTGAAACAAAGATAAATTTTTTAAATAAAAATTTTAAAAACCTAACTCATATTAATTATATGAAATCCACATATATATAACAATAATTATAAAATAATAAATATATGATAAAAGATTTATAAATATTTATAATAAAAAAAATTTAATAACATAATAACCATAATAATATATAAATAAATAAACTAAATAATAACGAAAGAATAACAAAATTAATATATTTAGTTTTCCCCCAAAAAAGAAAATAACTTACCTTGGATCAACCTTTCCCACAAAAAGACAAAAAAAGGGTTTTTTTAGAGGCAGTCTAGGGCGGCCCCCTTATATCCAACTCATATAAACCCACATACACACCATGGTATGGCTAGGCGGCCCCCAGATATATCTGGGGCCGCCAGGACCGCCACTAGATGCCGTTAGGATTTCCTGGCTATAAATATTGCACTATTCTCAGCAGAAAAAAACACCTCTTTGCACGAATTTTTCAGCTATCTTTCTCTCTCTAAATTTCTTCTTTCTCTCACTAAATCTCTTGATCACTAACATAGTTTAATCTTATTTTAAGTGATCAATTCTCATCTTTTACCTTCTTCCTTCTTCTATCAAGTGCAAGAGAAGAACACTCGTATTCGTCAAGAAACAAAGTATTGTAGATTAGTGATTTCTCCTCTCTTCTTCTAAGATCCAAATCTCTATTTTGATTATCTTGTGTGATTGTGTGAATCGGATAGTGTGTAAATCCGATATTGTAGATCTTGTGATTGGGTAGAGTTTGTAAAGGTGGTTGTTGATTGGTTGCTTGTAATATTAGGACTAATCATTTAGTTCGTGTCGGAATAACGTAGCGACCGTTTGGGTAAACGGTTTTCTTCGCATGAAGGGGCTTTTGACATTAGTGAAATCTAGAGGCGGATACTCGAGGAGTGGAGTAGGGCGAAGAAGAGCTTCGTAGCCGAACCACTATAAATCTTGGTGTCTTGGTTTGATAATTCTTTCTCTTATCTCTTTATATTGTTTGTGTTTCTCATATATTGTTTGTGTAGTTATTACAAGTAGATAGTTATTTTGATTGGTTCATATTGTTGACTGATTAAGCATATACTCGAATCTAACAATTTTAGAAGTAAAAATTTTAAAAAAACGCCAATTAACCTGTTACTATTCAACCTCCCCTTGTAGTTTCCACATTTGGTATCAGAAGCCGAAGCTCACTCAGATTTTAAAATATACTGTATTTAAAGCTTGGATCGATTATGGATTTGACAAAATATCTAGAAGGGCAATCCATGCAAAGACCACCACTCTTTGAAAGTGATAGTTTTATTTATTGGAAAAATAGATTCGAAACATATGTTAAATCAAAAGATCTTGATCTTTGGCATGTTATTACTAATGGTGATTTTCAACCTATTGAACAAAACCCAGAAACCAAACTAAATGAGGTTATCCCTTTTGAAAAACAAAGTGATGATCTTAAAAAGAGGTTTGCGAAAAATAATGAAGCCAAAATGGTTATTTACAATGCTTTGCCAAGAAAAGAATATGAAGAATTTTCATGTGTAATACGAAAAAGAATTTGGAAAACTTTGTTAATCACCCATCAAGGTAATAGCCAAGTCAAAGATAGCAAGATTGACCTTTTGGTACAACAATATGAACAATTCGTCATTTTTGAAGACGAATCTATAGATAGTGCTTTGGCTAGATTTAATATTATTATTACTAGTCTAAAAGCTCTTGATGAAGGTTACTCTAGCAAGAACTATGTTAGGAAGTTTCTTAGGGCTCTACATCCCAAATAGAGAGCGAAGGTCATGGAAATTGAAGAGTCGAAAGACTTAACATCACTATCCCTTGAACAACTCATTGAAAATCTAAAAGTCCATGAAATGATCATCAAGAAAGAATCTGAAATAGTCAAAGCTAAAGGAGAAAGAAAATTTCTTGCTTTAAAGGCTAAGAAGGAATCTAGTGATGAGGAGTGTTCGACTTTTGAAAGTGAAGACGAAGAGTACGCCATGACAGTTAGAGACTTCAAGAAGTTCTTCAAGAGAAGAGGTAGGTTTGTGAGACAACCTAGGAACGACAAAAAGACCTTTCAAAGAAGCCGAGACGACAAGAACGACAAAAGTGAAATGAAGTGTTTTAGATGCGGAGACCCAAATCATCTTATTGGAGAATGTCTAAAACCACCGAAGGACAAGAACCAAAGAGCATTCATCGGAGGTTCTTGGAGTGATAGCGATGAAGAAGACGATGAAAAGGCTAAAGATGAAACGTGTCTCGTGGCTTAAGCATTAAATGAGGTATGTTCTGATTCCTCTTACTTTAGCGATGAAAATTCATCAATAGACGATTCGACTTTAGATAATGAATATGATAAACTTTGCAAAATGAGTTTAAAAATAATCACAAAGAATAAACAACTAAAAGCTATTAGAAACAGTTTAGAAAATGAGCTTAGTGAATTAAAATTAAAATTGTCTACACTCGAGAAAAACAAGGGAGTTGATCTCGAATGTACAAATTGTCAATCACTTAAAATTGACAACGAAAAACTTAAAGAGGAAGCTCTTAAGCTAACTAAATTTAAAAAGAGTACACATTGCTTAAATGAAATGTTAAGCAATCAAAAACCCTCCGGAGATAAACTGGGTTTAGGGTTTAACTCATTTGAAGCATCAACTAGTAAGTCTAAGGAAATCAAATTTGTGAAATTTCAGAAAGAAACACATTTTGGTGGCGGTCCCCCAAATACTGAGGGCGGCCCCCATAAAGCACAGACGCCCCCCAAAGCAATTAAGGGACCGCCTATCTGTTCACCAGAATCTGAAAAATCTGTTTTTTTTCAAAAATCTATTTTGATACCTATACATATATATACATGTATACATATATATACATGTATATATATATATACGATTTATGCGTCGCTTTTTTATATATTTCATGTATCTAATTACGCACTATTATTTTAGGTCGCGGTTAAAAGTTCTCATCTTCATTTTCTTTAGCGTTGTAATTCTATTCTCATTTACTTAAGGTGAGTTTCATAGCCCGTTTTCCTACTCACTTGTTTTATAAATTTCGAGGGAGATTACATGCTTGATTTACACATTGGACACAAGTACTTTTGAAACTGTATGCTATTTCCTGATCATTATTGCCTAAGTACCTACATTGCCGCTTAAGTCCCTTTTTATCATGAGTCATTAGTTAATATGGTAGTAAACGTGAATGTTGTGGGTAGATCTATCGGGACTTACAATCCCCGTCTTGGCTGTGGTTTCTAGTTGACCATTGACGCATTTTACATTTGAAGTAATTCATAGAATGTTTGGCAGCATCCTCCTCTATAATGGGCATTAACCTCAAGTACTGGTCTGATATTAATTCATGTTAAGGTTCAGTGTCATGAGCTTACGGCAAAAAATTATATTTCTTTTAGACTTGATGAATTTGTTTCTGTTGTCTACATTACTTAAATCTTGTGGTTCGTACATTTATTATTATTAAACCTATGAATTAACTCAACAATTTTGTTGAATTTTTAGCATATTTTAATCTCAGGTGCTAAAGTATGATTCTCGGATGGGAGCCGCGTTGGATATCAATTGGAAGGATTCTGTTGTCATTTTCAGTCGATGCAAACTTGTTAAACTTTATCTTTATCAAAACTAATGTCATCTTTTGAATATTGTGTTGTTATGTTTTAAACTTATAAATGTTTTGAACAATTATGTCATTTTGAAAACTTCTAGGACCATCTTGTAAAATCTGATATATTATGAGCATCGAATATGAACTTTGTCTTTAAAACGTCTCTTTTGAGGTCGTTTCCTATTACTTGTACTTTGTGCCTTGACGTCGCACCCTAACGTTACCGTTTTTCTGCTACCAGATTATGGGGGTGTTACATTCTTCAATAGAATGATAGATGAGCAGATAAGAATGCAAGAGGTGTTAGACTTAGAAGATAGGAGAACAGAAAATAGAGGAAAGAAAGAATGTTAAGAGGTGAGGAATACCATAGCAAATGAGGGGAATTTATATGCCAAAACCTTAAATTGGGAAAATCCAATTCGAGCCCAGCGCGCTGCACACGCATCAGCATGTGACCGGCGCGCCAGAAGGCTGTCTTGGGTTTTTCAGGTTTTTGGCGTTTTAAATACCCGTTCTTGTTAAACCCTCAATTGTACTTCACGCTTTGATCTTTCCACTATTCTTACACTCATGGTCAACCAACTCAAATAGTCATTTGATAAAAACATTTATGAAGTGTTCAAAACAATTTTAAGGATGTTTGTCCAACTTTAAGGAGATAGGAAACAACCATTAGACAAAGGGTATGTTTGGGTATTCCTTACATGTAATTGGCTTGGTTAGAAACAACCATGGTTAAGAGAGTGAGTTGGAATAGCTACGAAAGAAAGAATATGCCAAAGGAATATTCCTTTGCTTGGTGAGGAAGTGTGGATGTTTTGAGGGGTAGAATTTGAAATTCAAATTCAAATTGAACGGATAAGGTTGTATGTGAGTTGTCATGAGTTGGCTTGATGTGATGGTTTGGAGACTAAGGATTTAAATTCAAATTTTAAATTTGAATGTTAGGATAAGAGGATAAGTTGGATATGAGTTGGAAGTGATGTGATGGCTTAGAATATAAGAATCAAATTCAAATTTGAATGTTGAGAATGTTAAGATAAGATGGTCAAGTGGCAAGGTGTGTAAGATAAGCTTGGTGAAGTGTGTGAGGATTTGAATTTCAAATGTAGAAGTGTGTGAGTGTGTGTGAAGAGTATGAAGGAAGCTTTGAGTGTGTGTGTGTGTAATTTGAAATTCAAATGAATGTGTGTGTGAGTGAGGAGATGAAGAAGAGAATGAATAGGGAATGTGTGGTAGAGAATGTTGTAGCATGAGATATAGGAGCCTATGTTAGAATGTTGGAAGACAACAAGTACAAGGAGTTACATTGTGTAAGGGAATGTGAGTTGTCGTGTAGGAGGATAAGATTTGGGAAGGTTTAAGTGGTAAAGGTTTAAGGTTTATAGTTGTAAGGAAGGTGACGAAGATAGAGATAATCAAAGGATTGATTATGTGATTAATCATATTGCCATTTAGAGAGAGAAGACTTGGGAGTAAAACCCGTTACGTGATTAGGAACAACGTGATATTTGCTTTATTGTACATTAAATTACCCGGGATTTTGCCAAATAAAAGCCAAAATAATGCCAAAAGAATAGAAAAAGTGTGCTTTTGTGTCTATTTGTGCAGGAAAGGATTAAAAGGACAAAAAGAAGCAAAAACGATCAAAAACCGACAAGGAACGAAAGAGAAATTTTTATAATTTTGTAAAAAGTTCTCAAAAAGTTCTCGAAAAATTCCATTAAATCAGGTATGTTTGTGCATAAAACTTTTGTAAAAGAAGTTTTTATAATTTTGAGTTTTTATATGTTTTTTTAATGCGCAAAAAAAGAAATTTTGATGCACAAAAAAATTTTGATGCACAAATTTTTCGACTTGTTATAGTTTGATGCGCAATAAAATTTTGATGCAAAAAGTCAAAAGAAGTTGGGTACAAAAACGAATTTTTGATGCACAAAAAACTGATTTAATGCACAAACGTTTTTTTTTAATAATTTTTTTTCGGCAAAACTATCATCTTTTAGAAAAACTTCCTTTACAACTTTTTCATGCACCAACATACACGATTTTGTGGAATTTTTTAGAATTTTTTGAGAACTTTAAAAAAAAAAAATCTTTTTATCCTTCTCACGAATATTTGTCTTTTTATTTGATCTTTATCCTATATACATATATATATATACATATATATATATACATATATATATATTGACATTTTCTTTGCAAAACTAGTTTTTTGTACAGAATCTACAGAACCCTTTTTCAACCGTTAAATTGCTTGATCAATGGTCATAATTTAAATATGCCATTTATGTAATTAATAAAAAAAATAAAGATATTAATTATAAAGCTAAAAGGGCAATTTGGGGTTTTTTCCTTCACCCCTAAAAAAATGCTAAAAGCCCACCACAATATAACTGCCTTTTTTTTCTCAGATCTATTATTCAACATTAAAAAAACAAACCCACCCTCCTCTCTAATCATAATCTCTTTGATTAAACCCTAGCCGCCCCTAACATAAATCGATCGTTCTAATTCGTGTTGTTATCAACATCACATTAATTCGGTATCTACAAAGTCAAATGATTTTTTCAAGATATAATTTGTGATGTACTCTTGTTGTCGTCATCCATTGTGGCCGTTGTGGCTAGGGGAGGGCTGCGGCCGAGGCGGTTGGAGGATGATGGTGACGGTGACGGCGACTGAACCGCAATAGGCTATTCTTTCCAGGTTTTCTTTTTTATTTTATTGTTTTCGTATCTGTTATTAAAGGGGCTTTTAGATTTTAATATTGAAAATGAATCTCATGTCAAATCTAGGGGTGTTCATTAGACGGGTTAAACCGAAAAACCACCCAATCCAAACAGTTTTGGGTCAATCGGTTTTGGGTTATTTGGATTTGATTGGGTGTTTGGTGCTAACCAAATGTTCAAAATAGCTATTGGTTCGGCTCTGGTTATTGAAATCATAATTCGAGGACCACCCGAAAACCGATAGTTTATTGACGCACATAGAGATTTTAGAAGTCGACAACATTTAACTGTTGCGCATTAACAGTTTTGTTTGAGTACACCGTCACTTGGGGTATGGTATATGTAACTGCCCTGGATTCACATCTATATGCGATTTGTTTTTCTGCTTTGTTGGGCCGATCTTTTTTCCTATATATTAATTTAGTATTGCTGTTAAAGGAATAGAGATGACGATGTTTAAGGTTCAATAGAACTAGTGATTTTAATAACATATAAGAAGTCATTGACTTGGCTAAAAATCGTAGAGTAGTAAAGAAAACGAGCAAAAGAATTACTCCAAGAATTACTCCTCTGCAACACTTTTTTATAGACGTGGAATCACAAAATGTTCTTGATCAGGACTATGTTCCTTTGTGATGCAATATCAATCATAAGTCCAATATCAAGTGTTTATGGTGTATGCAAATTTTGTTGTATGCTTAATTTTTGTAGGGGTGCTAATGGTTGAGCATCAATGATAGGTGGAGGGAAAGATATTGATCAGATTAGATAGTGGTATTGACAGCTAACATTAGGATGTATGTAACCTTCCAGGGAAATGGGTTCTTCATTGGGGAGTTAATTATGTCAATGGCATTGGCAGGTTTGCTTGACCATGTAGTCACACTACTTTGCACTCGTATATATCATTCAATATATTCAATAAACTTCTAACACCACTTTACATGTTTGAACTTGCATATATGTTCAAGTATGCTCTTCATAGTAATGCTCATTATTTGTTACTCAATACCTGTAGTGAATGGGATCAGCCTCCTGTCGAGATGAGACCGCTGGACTCTATTACCATAAAGGTACTTAATTTGATGATCGAATTCTATTATGCTTAAGTGCACTTTAATAATTTATTAGCAGAGTGCTTAATATTGTGTACCTGCATCTTTCAGGACTATGCAATTGAGACCCCTTTGACAAAATCATCAACATCGACAGAAGCAGATTCAGTTTACGAAGTGAAGATTGATTTTAACACTAAAAGCTCAATTGCAGCTATAAATTTTGTTCTAAAGGTACTAGTTGAAGATGCTTAATGGATACGTTCGTTCTTTTTTTGGTAAAGGGTTTCCCCGGCAAATATATTAACCAAAATAAACAGTTAAGTACAAATGGAATGTGGCAGAAAGTACCACATTAACCTCAAGCTGCACACAACTTGTTAAACAAGTGTTTATGACATGTCATAAACACAAAATGAGCCTAGTACCTTTAGATGGCGTGCATAAATGTTTTCGAAGCCGTGCATATATGTTCTCGAAGCCGTACATATATGTTCTCGAAGCGTGCACTCATGTTCTTCCAATAGCGCATGCATGTTTTTAAATCTCTTGCACATATGTATTTAACAATATACATTTGTATTTAAATTTTATTTTATTTGATATCAAATTTTATATATTGCTTTTATGTTTTGGCTTTCTCATAAATATTCGAAGATAATGTATATTAGAACATATATGCAATTATCATTTTAAGCAAAAAACTAGTTTCATGGCTAATTAGTAGTATGTAAATTTACAATTAAAAAAAACATATATGCATCTTATTTAAAAAAAAACTTGTATCTGGAAAAAAAATTTTAAAAATAAAAAATTAATGGGTATTAAAAAAACGTTTTTTTAATAAAAAATACAAAAAAAGTCAAAATGTTTTTTTTTCTATTATACCCTTTTGATTTAAAAAGAAAATATTTAATTTAACTAAATTCTTATTGGTTCAAAAGTGGTTCTGTAGGTTCTATACAAAAAAGTGATTCTGCAAAGAACGGTCCCCTATATACCCGACGGGTCTAATCGGATTTCGAAAAATAAAAAACGGTTCAATTTGACTTATTGGTTCGACCAGAACCGGTTGGGTCGAACCGGGTTTCAAAACATTATGTTTAATCTCTAAACCATGAAACTATTATTATTTTTCGTTAACCGCAATAAGACTTTTTATATCCTACAACTATTTACCGCTAGAAAATTTTCCGGCCGCTATGCGCCGGTATTTGTCTAGTATAATTAATGAGTAATTCATAATAAAAAAACTTTAATATAATATAAAAATAAAGGGTTAAGTCCATTAATAGGTAACCTACTTACCAAAAACTACACTTTTAGGTAACGTACTTTGTTTATTATCATTCAGACCCATCAATCTTTTAAATGTAGTTCAATATAGGTAAAAATGGGCAAATTTTGGAAGGGATACCGGTTAAAACCGGTTAACATTCCACGTCAGCATAAATTTTAATTTTTATTATATTTTTCCCGGTTATTAATTATTTTACCTACCCGACCCACCTTTTTACCCCCTTTTATAAACCCTAAATCACTTGTTTCATTAGTTACAATCAATCCTTCCTAATCTAAAATTCGATTCAATGGGTAAAAAAGTACCAGACAAGAATCGTACAATCACATTTAATCTTTTCCATGATGGTGTTTTTACTG
The DNA here is from genome assembly GCA_026074375.1 of Tanacetum coccineum. Classification (NCBI taxonomy): domain Eukaryota; kingdom Viridiplantae; phylum Streptophyta; class Magnoliopsida; order Asterales; family Asteraceae; genus Tanacetum; species Tanacetum coccineum. The sequence goes on from BQNB010002509.1 coordinate 69,285, forward strand.
TGCGTCCTTTTGAATATGCAGTTTTAGATATTAAGCAAATTACTGATATCTAGTTTGAAGGTATGTCATATGTTCAATTTCGTGATGTAATTAGAAAGTTGGTTCACGGGCCAGTTGCTAGTTTGTATTATTGCAAAGTAGGCACTCCCTTAAGAATTGGTATTAAACCCATTCAGAATGATTCAGATGTTGACCAATTTGTTAATTTTGCTTACAAAAATAAATGGCAAATTAACTTGTATGTAGAGCATAGTGGCTATGATGTTTTAGATATAAGGGACCAAGGGGAAACCATGGCTGATGATGGTAATGAGTCTAGTGATGCCTATTGTTCTAGTGATGAAGAAGACTTAAGTTATGTTGATTTTCATTCAGAACTTGATGACAATGTAGTCATTAACACTGTCAGTACCAATGACCCATTTCTTAATAAGTTGTGCGGTGATAATCCTGAGTTTATTAATTTAGTTGATGAAACTGTGAATGAAAATGTTGAAACAGTAGAAGAAGACACTAAAAACATAGATCCTGTGTTTAATGTTAAGTAGGGAATCAGTTATGTAACCCATGATCCTAATCAAGATTGGAAAAAAATGGAACCCTATACTAGGATGAGGTTTCACCATTCCTTGAACACTTAAACTTGTGTTTTAGCAAATTATGGGTAGCATATGGGTTCCATTGTGGTTTTATAAGAATGATTAGAGGAAATTGCTAGTTTATTGTAGTAGGGATGTGGAATCAAGTAGATGTGCTGGGGTTGATAGTTTAAAAAAGGAAAAAGAAAGAGTTGGGTGAGGATGAAAGCTTAAAGGTTAACAAAGTCAATACTAGGAGTAGATCAAAGAGTGGTGAAGATACAAGTAAGTCTCCAAAGACTCCTGTTAAAGCTATTACCCTTGGTGAGGTAAGTAAGTCTTCCAAAGACTCTGTTAAAGCTGTTAACTCTGGTGAGGCTTGTTCTGAGTCACCTAAGTGGACCAAAAGTAAGGTAAAAATTAATGGAAAAAAACCAGTTTGTGGTTTTAGACTGTATGCTTCTTGGATGTCAACTGAGCATTCTTTCTAAATTAAGTCACTGAAACCTGAACATAACTGCTCAAGAAATTAGAATTTAGGTTCTCTAGTTACCTACAAATGGATAGCACACCATTATGCCAAAATGCTCATTGCAGACCCTTTCATTCCTTACTTGAAAATGAAAATGAAATTGGGGAGAAATTTCTTATCAATGTGAGTCTTGGACAGTGTAAAAAGAGTAAGCAAGGGCCTTCTTATTTATTATGAAGGAGGGATTATAAAGAACATTCTAGGAGGTTGTGGGAGTTAGGCAGGCCATCCTGATTCAAATCCAGGGTCCATGTAGATTAGACTATATGAAGAGGACTAATTGGGGTAAACTATTATTTTAGAAGGTTTTATGTCTGTTTTAAAGGTGTTAAGGATGGTTGGCTAGCAGGTTGTAGAAAGGTGATTGGATTGGATGGTTGTTTTCTAAAACATACATGTAGAGGGGAGTTACTGGTAGCTATGGGAAGGGATGCAAATAACCAGATGTATCCAATAGCTTGGGCAGTTGTCAAGGTTTAAAACAACAAAAACTGGTGCTGGTTTATATCTTTTATACAAGAAGACCTACAAATAGAGACTGGAGAGGGATTGACAATTATCTCTGACTCTCACAAGGTAAATTAAAGGGAAAGTTTACTATCTTATATAACTTATTATCATACCACCTAATTTTTCTAACTTCTCAAGAACATTTATTAATGCAGGGATTATTAGAAGGTGTAAATGAGTTGCTTCCAAATGCTGAACATAGAAAGTGCACTAGGCATTTGTTTGCTAACTATAAGAAAAAGTTCAGTGGTGTTCAATTGCAATGTCTTTTTTGGAATGCTGCATCAACAACAGTTGAACAACTTTATTACTCAAAGATGGAAGAGTTGAAGATAATCAGTACAGAAGCATATCAGTACCTATGTGACAGGAATCCAAATTCTTGGTGCAGAGCCTTCTTCAGACATGAATCAAAGGTTCCAAATTTTTGAGAATGGAATTTTGTGTAAGTTTCAACAGGGCAATTTTAGTCCAAAGGACCAAACCTATAATCACAATGCTTGAAGATATCAGACTCTATGTTATGCAGAGATTGGTTGCTATGAATAGAGTAGCAAGGACTTGGGAGCATAGTATCACACCTTCCATCAGAAAGAGGGTAGAGGTTCTTAAGGAAAAACAAAGGTAAATAATTCTTCACTATTTTGTAATAATGCTTTACTTTATTATTAATGAACATATACTAATATGTACATTATTAGGGATTGGATGGTCATTCCTAGTGGTTTTCAAGTACTAGAGGTAAGAAAGGGGCATGAAGCATATGGGGTCAACATACACTTGAAACAATGTATGTGTAGGATGTGGCAGTTGTCAGGTATACCATGTGTACATTCAGTAGCAGCATACAGTCATATGAATAGGGACCCTATAGAAGGAGTGGATCATTGCTATAGCCAACAGAAATGGTTTGAGGCTTACCAGTTTAGCATCCAACCTGTATTTGGTAGTACAATGTGGAAAAAAAACTAGTAATCACCCCCTTTTACCACCTATTATTAGAACAATGCCAGGAAGGCCTAGAAAGAGTAGGATGAAGGGACAATCTGAAAACAATTCCCAAGTATCCAGGGTGGGAAGAAAGATGACATGTACTAACTGTCAAGAAACAGGTCACAACAAATCAAGTTGTAAAAAACCACCAGTGCCCAAACCTAAGATCAATAGACCATCAGTTCCAAAACCTCATGAGTATGGAACCTATGCATCTGCAAGAGGTAGAGGTAGAGGGTCAAGGGGTGGTAGAGGTGGTTTTGGTGGTAGGGGTGAAGGGACTGCAACTATGGGAGATACTGGGAGGTCTCAAAGAGGAAGGGGAAGGGGTCAGAGAGGAAGAGGAAGGGGTCAGATGCTAAAGAGGATGGGGTCATGGTATTGTTACATATTATTATTTATAGTGTTTGTGTTTGATTGTGACCGTTTTTTTAAAACTCTGGCATTATTTCAGGACAGTGAACGAGGATGAAATTAGAAAGAACTTGGAACATGAGTATATGGAAGAGATGTTGTTACAAGAAGAACAAAAAATTGATGCTTATCAAGCTCAACAAGATGAATTTGATCAAGAAGCATTGAGGTGCACTATGGAAGAAGAAGCTAGGTTCAAAAGGCAGGATGAAGAAAGACTAAAAGAGCAATTGGCTGAACAAGAATGGGAATGTAAAATGGACTATTACCACCCTTCCAACTTGTCTCAGGAAAAGAAGAATATTTGAGGTTGAAACTATACAACAAGAAATTTGACAAACGTTGATGCAAATGTGCAGGAAGACTCATGAATAGTTGCAGCAAAACATTAGCAGATAGGGGTTGAAATAGGGGTTCAGACTAGGTGTTTGAAGCTGAGATCCAAGTGAAGAGCCAATTGGTACAGCAGTTACTTATCCAAGGGCAGAAAAAGGGAAGCACTTGCAGAACCTAGTGAACAACATGAATACAAATAAGAAGATCAAAAAGAAAAGCACCAAGCATTAGGGAAGAAGCTCAGCCAACAGAGGATCTTATTTTACAAGAAACAGGGGCAGATCTGAGAGGGATTTTAATCAAAAGCTTAAAGAATATGGGTTTAGCAAAAGATGGGGAAGGGTCAACACCAAAAAAGCCTTTTCATTGATCTAGATTTAGGAATTTTTTATTTGCATTATGAACAAGTGAGATGTTAGGCAGTCAGCTTTTGTAGTTAACAATGCCTTTATTTGATTGTCTTTTATATGTATAAAGATTTATGACAATGTGTTGTCTAAGTTTGGATTGTCCCCCACATGCTTTCATTAATCTATGCAACTTTTCCTTATAGTATTCTTATTTTACTAGTTTTTTTGTTATTGGTATCATTGCAAGTGGTCCATGTACAACACACAGAAAACAATAACGCAAACATATAAGACAACATGATGATTACAGGCCATTTCATTTCATAAACACACTAACAAACGATTAAAAAGCCATTTCATTTTAAAAGATTGTACCAAAATACAAACATCATACAAACCATTACAGAAACAACATATAGAAGTTGAATAACAAGCTTAATACTTAGTCTTTGAGCATTACAACAAAGAGTAAAAACACAAGAATTAAACATGTTGATTTGTAAAAAGTCAAACGGGTACAAGTCTTGTTTAGTTGGTGGGTTAACTCTTGAATGCTTTCTTCGCGATTCATCTCAGCTTGATGTTGATGCCTTTGTTGTGGATTGAGCAAGTTATACATGTTGAACAACTCATAACGATACCAATCATGTTCAAGCTCAGGATCATACCAATCCCAAGTGCGACAATGATTCCTAACATGCCTCTGATCACAATACAATCAAATGTTTATATGAGATCAAATACTAAACGCATCCATAAATTAACCAAGCCACTTACATTACGATTAGGACAAACATAGAATCGTCTGGATGGATTTTCAAGTGTTCGTGATGTCAAAACCCTAACTGGTAACTTACACTTACACAAAATCGAAGACTTATAACGACGGGTTGATGATGAAGAAGATGAACTCGACATTGGCTATATATGATCAAGATTTGTTTCTGGGTTTGAAGAGTAAGTAACGGCTCAACAATAACATCAAACCCTACCTCATGTGTTTTATTTAATATATGATGTGGGCCCGTAATGCTGATGTGGCACTCAAACCGGTCACAATACCTATTTTAACAAGTCTTATGACAATGTGTTGTCCAAGTTTGATGGGTCTGAATGATAATAAACAAAGTACGTTACCTAAAAGTGTAGTTTTTGGTAAGTAGGTTACCTATTAATGGACTTAACCCAATATTTTTTTTATCAATTTTTTTATAAATAAAATAAAAAAATATATTGGTCAAAACGGGGTTGCGTGGGTCCTAGAAAATCACAGGTAAGATCATTTCGACAGAAATCCCCCCCACACTTAGAACTGAACATTGGCCTTAATGTTTAAAAATGTCGAGTGCCACCCCCACACTTAAGAACAAAAAAGGCAAATGCTAAAAATTCCAAGTGTGAAAGGGGAAACAATATTAGATATATATATATATATATATATATATATATATATGTATATATATATATGATCAGGATAAAATATTTCCCTTGATATAAGCATGTAAATGATCGGAGACCGAGTGTTTGGAGGATTGAAAACAAGCACGGTAGTCTTCACGATCATAGGGAATCCTGCTAGCAGAAACGGGTACCACAAAACACAACATGGAGAGAAGCACTCCCCCACACTTATTCATTATTACTACTAAACTAATATATTATTACTACTACTACTAGGATAAACACGGGTTGCCTCCCAAGAAGCGCTTGTTTATTAACGAGTCGCTAGCTTGACTCGCCCCCGAATTTAGTTGTCCATGAGGGACAGATGGAGATCCGAGATATCCATAGCAGGGATGTCCCCTCCATAGTCGTGTTTGATCTGGTGCCCGTTTACCTTGAAGTTGGGACCGTTAAGTTAGGATGACTCAATGGTTCCATATGGAAATACTTCAGAAATCGTAAACGGGCCGGACCAGCGGGATTTTAATTTGCCCGAGAAAATCTTTAATCTAGAATTAAAAAGAAGAACACAATCATCGACATGGAATTCTCAGTTTTTGATCTTTGCATCATGTATCTTCTTTGTCTTTTCCATGTAGATCAAGGAGTTCTCATAGGCCTGATACCAAAGTTCATTTAATTCATTCAATTGAACTTTTCGGCGATCACCCGCAATCTTAAGGTCAAAATTAGTCCACTTAAGGGCCGAGTAGGCTTTGTGCTCGAGCTCAATGGGCAGATGACAGGCTTTTTCATACACGAGCCTATATGGAGTACAACCAATAGGTGTCTTAAAAGCAGTACGGAAATCCCATAAGGCGTCATCTAATTTATCGGCCCATTTTGTTCGATGCTCGCCTACTGTCCTCTCTAATATCCTTTTCAGTCCACGATTTGAAACCTCCACCTGGCCACTTGTTTGAGGGTGATACGAGGTAGAAAGTCGGTGTGTCACACCATACTTTGCTAACACTTTTGCAAACTGATCGTTGCAAAAATATGTACCTCGGTCACTGATAATGGCCCGTGGAGTTCCAAATCTGGAAAATAACTGCTTTAGAAATCTACAAACTACTCGGGCGTCATTTGTGTGGAGCGCCTTTGCTTCAACCCATTTAGACATATAGTCGACAGCCACGAGTATATATCGGTTCCCTCGTGAAGATGGAAACAGGCCCATAAAGTCGATTCCCCATACGTCAAAGATCTCAACATTTTGGATAGGATTCTGGGGCATTTCATGTAGGTTCCATGAACTTTCATACGAATCCTTAACAATTAAGTGTAGAATCAAGATGGCATAAAATTAAGTACTATTATTGATGTTTGATTAGAGAAAAGAGCTTGTTGGGCAGTTTACTACAAACTGATAAAGATGTAACAATATCTTTTAAGTTGCTTATACATAATTTCTTGACTTAAAAGTAGTGTATTTTTACGTTAACACGGTTTTGCCCATTCTTGGCCATTTTCGTTGGCTTTTTAGGCTTTTTAATTGTATAAGACGCCACTTACATGTAATAATTATAAACCAACTCATACGAGCCTTTAGACTTTTGTCTTGTTATCGTTCGAGCGGTGACCGAAGCTTCTTTAGTTCGGGTCCATTTATGTGATCTAACATTTCACCCTAGGATTGTGGTCAGGAGGAAGTTGTTTGAAGCTCACTCGTGTCTTGTCTCTTTAGCTCGTTGCTTGATGGGGTAACTTACTTGTTGTGCTATGGTAATTCATATCTTTAATACATTGAGTCATGATCTTTAGAAATCTTGATGTTGTTGAGACTTGATCTTGATCTTTTGACTTGTTTATGTTTTTCTTACTCTTGAATTACTTTGTGATCTTCTTTCGCTTCTTTGACTTTGCCATCGCTGATCTTTAGGTTCTCACTATGCTATTATCTGTTGGAATATTTGAAAGCTTTGATGATTTATCTTAATTCAAGTCAAATTTGAACTTTTGCATTTGAAGAAGACATTTTATTTTCAAGATTATGCGGAAGTTTTGAGGTAAGCTTTCTTGTTTTACTTAAGATTCGGTGGGTTAATTTATCTATGATATGAGCACATGTCTTGCATCGGTTATTAGAGTCGTCTTTCGCTATGATAGAACAATTTAGTCACCATCAATATTACATTTTGTTATGTAAAATCATCTTAATGTGTTCTAGAAAAAACATTTGTGAACACACAAGGGTTTTGTATTTTGAATGGGACATCCAGAGTTAGACGATCAACTCAATCCTGGTCGGTTACATTAACCTCTCTGATTTCCGTAGAAGGATCATTGATTTACAGTATTAATACTTGCACCTGTGATTAGATTAGATTCATTCAAAGAACCTTCTTGACAGGTTTTCAGGCACTATGACAAGCTAGTTCCTCTAATTCACTAAGTATACAGATTAAATAATGTTAGCCGTTTATCTAGACCAGATGTCCGAAAAAAGACTAACACACATATAAGTATTTCTACTTATAGAATGGTAAAGAGTGAGTCAGTACAGTTACTATTGTATGACTATTTACCGTATAATTTCCTTTTATCAGAGTTTTTTACTTCTTAATACAATTTAAGTACCGTAGAAGCCTGTAGGCAAAAATGATTGAAAAACTATTTCGATGATTTGTTGCTTGTGAAATTAAATTTGGGCACACACGAAAGTTTAATCCTGAGATGCTGTGATGATGTTTTGAAAAAATATCCCGAAAGATATGAAGTTGCCTCGCCTGGGAGGAAATCCAAATTTTGTACTAGTTACAGATTTATAGGGGAAATTCCACTTCACTAGTTGGGGGCTTTCCGAGACCAGGCCTATGAGCATTTCTATACGTAATACCCTGCGGGTGGTACATCATCTCTGTTTCTCAGAATTCCATAAGATCACTTTCACGAAACTGAAAAACTAAAAAGTTTCTTTTGCCATTTATCTCAGATACAGCGTGTGAGTATAACACAAACTTTTGGCTGGGTACCTTGACATTTTTTGATCATATTACTCTTGTTGCTCACTACAACTGTGCGTCGATATTCGAAAGATGTTTAGCACATGCATGGATAGGACTTGCATTTAGAATTCAAGTCGAATTCAAGTAATTATCGTTGTTTACATGTTTTAAGCTCATTTTATCCACCGAGCAAAAGTATGAAACTTGTGAATGGCTTTTGATCTTGAAATGACTTACCTTAAAATGTTCCAATCTCCCCCTCCATTATGACGGTGAGGTGATACATAAGCACACATCATCTAGTGAAGCTATGACACAAAGACCTTTTAGAATACACAGACATGAACTGATACTGCAATTGTCTGAATTTGTAAGCAGGTAGGTAGTGTAAGTCTTTCTGCAATTGATTCAGCGAAACTATACGTCCTTTTGACCCTGAAAAACAAAAATAAAAATGTTAGTAGTATGATTATCCCCCTTAAACAATGACTCGTGGTCAATGTTTGATTTGGTTAACCCCGAACATGTTTGATTTTATACATGTTTGTTTATGAGAAAAAAATGGTCGGGGGCTTAGAAAAAATTCTTGTCTGTAAAGAAATAATGACTTAAAAAGTACACATATATCTCTGGGATAAGACCCCGGGGGGGTTATAGTCTGAGGTAAACTGTAAGACTTATACCATAGAACTATTTGTACTACCTGCATTAAACAAAACATATTTTCGGTGATAGGATGCCTGGAAGGGCTTCCGCGTTAGTTAACAAATCAAAAAATTTCCTCCTGAGATCCCTTTGGAACCCTGCATTTCGATAACTAAGTTTTATGGTCAGTAAACCTAAGACCATAGGTTATTTGAGGGCTTAGGTATAGAACTATGCACTCGGGGTAGTTCTATGGCTATCAGTACTGATTCACATGATCCTAGTTAAAGGATACTTCTCAAAACATGAGAAATGCCTGCCGTGGGTTCCTCTGAGGCTTGCTAATTAGCAACAGGTTTGCTAATGGTTTCCAGTATCTTTAAATGGTTTACATTCTTTCCTGGGGTTGGCGTTTATTATTGTTAAAACGCTTCGTCTGGTGGGGTTTAAACATTCACAGAACACTCAACAATATATCACAATCTAGAATGTTTAGCAAAAAACAAAAGATTTGTTACATGCACGTCAAATCAGTGTTCAAGTATGAAACAAGATTCAGAATGTTAACAAGCAAAATAAGTATTACAACACGATTCTTTTTATTCAAAAACCTATGGTGTGCTTCTACTCTCCTCGCATTCGCACTTTTAATCAGGCAAAGAACTAGATTCCGAGGGCTTCTAGACACAGTTTTGCTAGCTCAGAAGTGGGTTTTACTCATGTAGACATAGGACACACACACGTTAGTTTGCTTATTAGATGCTAATACTGGTTTTTGTGTTGGTTTGAAGGTGAGGTCTGGGGGGTTCAATGAAAGTTATTGCTTCTTTCTTAGGTTATGGTAACCGGGGGTTGGTTTGAACCAGTTAGCCGTTTTGGGTGGGGGAATATACTTAGAACCTAAGTTGTACATTCCTGGATGCAAGCACTTTAGGTTGTGCAGAGGTTGAAGGTTCCATTACTTGTTTGTACCAGTTCTTGGCTTTCAGATGGTATTTTCAAGCATGTGAAGGCATACTGAAGCTTTTCAGTGTACGCTGTACGCGTGACTGAGTATTCGCCTTTGACGTTCATCATTTTTTTATTTTTTTTACCGTCTTTTTTAGACTCACGTTTTCTACACTTATTAAGGCCATCTAGTGATTCCTAAGGGATAGGTACGGGTAATCGTATTCTTTCAAACTGAATTATGTCAGTTTATAATGCTTGTTGGTCACAACTACCTTCAGTTGGGTACCTTCATTCAACACCTTCATGATGTTGATCTGAGCATCTAACTTCCCTGATTAATGTAGCTTTCCCTTGAAGCTGTTGTTCTTAACTTGTTAATTTCAAAAAATTGTATTGGGAGCCACTAGATGTGTCTATGCACTGTTCTATAGTTCTGAAATTTAAGTTGTATAGCCTACATTAAACTTTGTTCGAGGAGAAAGGCATACACGTTTTTCAGATTCAGTAATTAGCTGTTTCTGTTTGAATACTCAGCTTCAAGTTCAAGGAAACTTTAGTGTGTATCCTATCGCATGCAGATCTAGATCTTCGCAATAGGAAATTTTCGAACTAGGGGCCCAACAACAATATCGGAAGTAAGCACAATTAGAGCAGATCATCTTTTTCTAAACATTCAGCAATTAGGCAATCATTTCTGATTAAAAGATTTTTCTTCTCTATGGTCAGGTTCTTGTTATCAAGAACACATTGTTCATACTCCGCCTCCAATTCATCAAAAATCTGTTCAAATTCTTTTATCTCTTTGAAAAATGTTATCATTATGCGGCTTGGTCTGTTTTATGAACATGGTCGTAATAATACTGGTACCTGTTGTTGTTCAACAAAACTGGTTTTGCATAATCAAAACACCATTCAGAAACATAGTCTGGTTTTTGTATGTTCTTTCTTTTTGATACTTCAAAATTGGGAAAAAAACATGCATTAACTTTTCGAAGACTGCCAGAACTTGACCTTGGATGGGTCCACTGTTTATGAACAAAGAAGTAGCAGGTTTGAATGGTTTTACTTGCTTGACTAGCAATTTCGGATGGCAGAAAGCCAATACGCTGATCTCCAGAAGTTCCTTATGAGGAAATCAAACTTAAGTGCATTTAAACTTCTCTTAGAAGCCATTCTCGGAGTTTCGAACCATGCCATGGTCTTTTCGTTCATCTTTTTCATGATAACCACTTGGTGTACAAGGAACCTTCAATTCCCATAATATACTAACGGGGTGGTGGTGATTAGGATGCAATAAGGTATCAGGCATCATACAAACAGGTTGAGCACGCTTGGCCATATAACCTAGACCTGGGTTACGGGTGCCTAGGATGTCCTTGTGCAAGTCAGCGGTTGCCTTTTTAGGTTTCTTTGAAAGCATGGGAATAGTTTGTGTTGGCATGTTAAATCTTTGCAACATATCTCTTGCAACTTGTTCAGCCAGTTTTTAAACAAACTATTTCATCTATGATAAATATCTGCTAGGGGATTTTTCCTTTTTCTCAGATAAAATATTTTCTTTTTCGGATTGTAAAAATGCAATTGATTTTTCTTTTCATGAATGAGTGGAATTTAAGAAATCGTTTTCTCTGCACAAGTTCAGCGTTTCGCTTGTTACGCTTGAATCACTGGGCTTGGTTCTGTCTAACTTTTGTTTTCATAGATCAAGTTTGACCTTGTGGTATTTTAGACGTCATATTTCTTGCTTGCATTGCAGAAAGCTCATTTTTTTAAGGTCTCGATTTCTAAACATTTATCTTGGTTAACCTTAGATGTACGTCTAGTTGGGTTTGCATTTAGTCAGTTAAGATGGCAATCATAGATACCTTATCAGATCTTTGTGGTCAGCAGACTACCTCAGTTGGAACATTTGGGTGCTTTCGGTGTATAGGAAGATACTGATGATACGGAACGTTTTGTCATCAATCTCAGTCTCAGCATCGGAGTTCTAAATGTCTTCATGGTGCATTCATGAATCGGATAATCCACATTATCAAAAGATTTGATTGTACATTGGTGTGTAAACCATCATTGATGGATTGTTGATTGCGACTATGTGGATGACAAGTTGGCCATGAAAGAGACAACAACATTGGGGCCTTCATCCAAGTTGAGTCTTATGCCTTACTCGTATTGGCTTGACTTGAAACATGTTTGTTGTAGACGTGACTGAAGGTTTGATCATATGGTGCGTGTGCATTCCACATCAGCTGAGGAATGCTCAGATTCAGATCTAACACATCTCCTTTCTCTTTAGCTTTCCATTAGTAAGCTTTATCTGTGAAAGTACTGAGAGTCCATCTTTCTCTTGGGTTCTGTACACTGCCTAGCCACATGTCCTTCTCCTCTGCAGTTGTAACATATCACCTTCTTGCCTCGAGTACCTGTATTACCATTATTACCTGGAGCCTTCCTCTGAACTGGTTCAGTAACAATGTGGTCCTTCATGCACACGTAGATTGTGTCCTTGAGTTGGAGGAAGTCGGATAAGCTGTTGTTGGTGGGTGGATACTGCTTTTGGAAACAACAATTAAGAGATTAGCAATCTGAGTCATCGTGGACATCAAAGCGTAATTCGGAGACTGAGCAGTTGGTTGAGGACTAGGAGTTGAGAGTGATGATAGAGCATAGGTGCAGATTGTGGTGTGAGCAAAAATTGCCTGTGGATCAACCTATACTTTGTAGACTGCTCTTGTTTCTTGAGAGTCTTTTGGCCTGAGGCTCGTAGGCTTTGAGATGAGTTATAGATCTGAACAATACAGTTTGGGTTAGAGTTTCCATGTTCTGTTTGACATTATTACATACTTACCACACTAAGCCGGAAGGTTGTTGAAAAAAATTGGTGTTAAATCTGATGGTTGGAATGTTGAGCTGGTAATCTTCATATCATTCACAAGCTGTTATGGAAAACGACACAAAGTAGTCATGAATTGATTCGTTCCAATAGCACAAAAGCGTTCGTACTCATTCAAACAGAATCTTCCTTCCTTTGTTGAATAGTACCTACCTGATCATAGGCATAAGCATCCACTTATCCAAATCTCCTTTGGCAGTGCTTGTTTGATTATGAGTGTTGAAGAGATTGTCTGGGTAAGGACCTTGACTAAGAATGATTTCAGCTTGAGTATCAGCCATCTCAAGTTTGTTTTCCTCTTCACAGAATTCAGAATCAAGTTTCTCCCTCGGTGCGGGCACAACAGCAGAATCAGCAGGTGGAGGATCAGTGCATTCTAGGGTGAGGTGTGTAGGTCCATTCTGGGTTAGATTTTCCATATCAGCTTGCCATTGGGTTTGCCTCGAATGTACCTGTGTATACGAATCTTCCAAGAATCGTAGTCACTTTCAACCAACATAGGTGGACGAGTATCGGTACCCGCTGCATTTGTTTCTTCATTTGAAGCCATTTTGATTTAAGTATGAATGAACGGATCGCAAATGATTGTTGATTTGTTTGATTTGTGTTTAAGTTTTTGTTGTTGTTTGATTATTTAGTTCGGTTCAAGAAATTCAACTCGTTCGATCCTAGAGAAATCGAGCTCGTTCGGTTCACACTAGAGTTAACTAGTTCGGTCCTTGAAAGACTCTGCTCGTTCGATCCTCAAGGATTTGCTAATTCGGTCCTTGAAGTATAACCTAGTTCGGTCCAAAATCGAAAGTCCACTAGTTCGGTCCTCAAAGGAGTTGCTTGTTCGATCTTCTTGTTCGGGTCTCTTTGTTCGAACCTTTTGTTCGATCCACTCGTTCGATCGTCTAGATCTCCACTCGTTCGATCGTAGCTCGTTCGATCGTCTAGATCTCCACTCGTTCGATCGTATCTCGTTCGATCGTCTAGATCTCCACTCGTTCGATCGTTTCCTTAGTTCGATCCGTTTTCTAGATCTCCACTCGTTCGATCGATCTCGTTTCGATCTGTCTTGATCTAACTCGTTCGATCGTATCTCGTTCGATTATTAACACTTCAACTCGTTCGTATCGTCTTGTTCGATTCCGAGTTTCGGCTCCTTAGTTCGATCCACTAGTTCGATACTTCTAAGAAATAAAACTCGTTCGGTGCTTGGCGACATGAACTCGATATTTTGATCCCACTTTTTTGTTAAACTTTTCGAACCAAAATAGAAGAAACACAAAAAAAAATCACGAGATAGTTGATTGCTAAACAAGTTGGTTTGAGTGATATTAGATTAAACATTAAACCATCTAATGATTCAAGAATAAAAAACAAACAAATAATCAATAAAAAAAACCTCTTTTTTTTCCGAAATTAATAGAGAAAAAATACAAAACCAAATCAATTCCAATCATTCTTGTAGGCTCTTGATACCAATTGTAGGTTCCATGAACTTTCATACGAATCCTAAAAAATTAAGTGTGAATCAGATGCATAAAATTAAGAACTTATATTGATGATTGATAAGGAAAAAAATAAGTAGTTTCTACAAACTCTTATGGATGAAAATATTATTAAGTTGCTAACCCTAATTTTTGACACTATACTAGGTGGATTTATACTAAACAAGGTTTTGCCACATTCTAGAGTTTGTTGGGCTTTTTTTAGGCTTTTTATTTGTTAGCCCACTTAATTAAATAATTAACCAACTTAACGAGCTAGACTTTTGTTTGTATACTTCGAGGACCGAAGCTTCTTTTGTTTCGGGGGGTCCATTTATGTTGATCCTAACCATTTCATCTTATGTGAGATTTTTCCTTGACGTTGACATGCGTCACAATGTGTGACCATGTCATGGGCATCGCGATATTTGGTAGGCCAGAAGAAACCAGAGTCGAAAACATTCTTGGTGGTGTAGTTTTGGTGGCCATGTGTCCCAGGTTGGGACCTTATTGGTGGTAAGCTTCAAGAACCCATATCTTCCTTCCCAGTCCACCACACCGCCCTAATAATTGCTGAATCAACACAAACCTAAAAAAGATAGGAGGTATCCTTAGAAGTGATTGTCGCACATCCTTAAAGGAATTTCTTTTTCTCCCTGGGATGAGGACATCCCCCTAACAAGCACTTTTACCACACTAGTAGTATTAGTTAGTTTTGCAATATCGGCAAACCACGGGGGTCCATTATCAGGATTACGAGAAATCATATTCAGGGACTCGTGTGGAAAATTGTCATTTATTTCCATTCCAACGAGATCCCATTGATGAGGATTTTCTAATCTACTCAAATGATCAGCCGTTAGATTCTCAACTCCTTTTTTATCTCGAATTTCTATATCAAATTCTTGGAGCAAGAGAATCCATCAGAGCAACCTCGGCTTAGCGTCTTGCTTAGCAAATAAATACTTTAAAGTCGAGTGATCCGTATACACTATTGACTTAGAAAGACAAGGTAAAACAATAATTTCTCAAACGCATACACCACAGCTAATAGCTCTTTTTCTGTAGTGGTGTAATGTGTTTGAGCATCCGATAAGGTCTTACTAGCATAGTGTATAGGCTGAAAATGTTTTTCCTTTCTTTGTCCTAAAACGAATCTTACATCAAAAGGACTAGCATCACACATAATCTCAAATGGTAAGTCCCAGTCCGGGGACACAAGAATAGGAGCTTCGGAGCAAAATAATTTTTAAGAAGATTTATAGAGAGAGAGAGAGAGATTTTGACACTGAGAAGAGAAGAAGAAGAGAGTGTCTTTTTCTAACAGGTGGGTCATCGGCCGAGCTATTTTGGAGAAATCTTAGATAAATCTCCTATAAAAGCCGGCGTAACCCAAGAAGCTCCTAATTTCTTTAACCATAGTAGAAGGAGGTAGTTTTGCAATCACATCCACTTTAGCTCGATCTACTTCAATACCACTTTAAAGATCTTATGGCCGAGGACAATGCCCCTTTTAACCATGAAATGGCACTTCTCCTAATTTAAGACAAGATTGGTGTCTTCGCACCTTTTCAGCATCATATCTAAATGGGAGAGGCAAGAAGAGAAAGAATCCCCAAAGATCGAAAAGTCATCCATGAAAACTTCCATGGTTTTCTCAATCATATCATGGAAAATAACCACCATACACCTTTGGAAAGTCCCAGGAGCATTGCAAAGACCGAAAGTCATTCTTCGGTAAGCAAATGTTCCATAAGGGTAGGTGAAGGTGGTTTTCTCCTGGTCTTGGGGATCGATAGGAATTTGAAAATACCCAGAAAAACCATCAAGAAAATAGTAGAATTCATTCCCAGCTAAACGTTCAAGCATTTGGTCCATGAAGGGAAGAGGAAAGTGGTCTTTACGGGTGGCGTCGTTTAACTTTCAGTAGTCAATACAAACGCGCCAACCCATGACCAATCTTGTAGGAATCAACTCATTATCTTCATTAGTAATCACGTCATACCCCCTTTCTTGGGTACGACGTGAATCGGGCTCACCCAAGGACTATCTGAGATAGGGTAAATCAATCCAACATTGAGAAGTTTGATAACTTCTACTTTAATCACTTCATGGATTTTAGGAGTTACCATTCTCTAGTGCTGAACAACCGGTTTAAAGTCATCTTCCATTAATATCTTATGGGTGCAAAAATTAGGATCAATGCCTCAAATATCAAATATTTTCCAAGCTATCACCCGTTTATGTGACTTTAAAACTTTTAGAAGTTGTTCCTTTTCCTCCCTCTTTAAGTCTTTAGCGATTATAATGGGTAACTTGGAAGTTCCCTCTAAAAACGCGTACTCGAGGTGAGGAGGTAAGTCCTTGAGCTCAAGATCAGGAGGATTTTTAATTGAAGATTTAATCTTTTCAGTTTCATTAATCTCAAACACAAGAAGAGGAGGAGGGAGATCAGGGTGTAGGATCATCATTGTGTAATTCTTATAGAAAAAGAATATCTCCCTCCGAGTCATAGATGCCATTATCAATACCCGGTGGTATTGAATCATTTAGAAAAAGAAATGCGTCGGTCTCCTCCAAAAGAAAGTCACTATCCTCGAAGGAAGTGAGAGAAGGGGACAAAGACACGACTACAGGGTCAAAAGAAGGAGTGGGACTGCCACTCAAGGGATGAAATGATTTTTGAACATTTAGCACTTCATGGAAATAGTCCTCGCATGTAGTATCAAGGATATCAATCATATGGATTGATTCATCTCCATGCTTTCGAGGATATTTCAAAGTGCTTTCAACGTTGAAGACCAATTTTTCATCACCGACTCTAAGAGTCAACTCTTCGCTGTATACATCAACTAGAGCACGGGCCGTCCTCAAGAATGGTCTCCCTAAGATAAAGGGAAAACGAGGATCGACGTCATAGTCAACGACAACGAAGTCAGCAGGAATCAGCTATACCAGCTAGGTAAGCAACCGACCGGTTAGCTAACTCGAGGGTCATACGAGTAGGTACAAGTTTAGGAAGCATTAATTTCTTCCATACAAAGAGAGGCATTAGGTTAATGCTGGCACCTAGATCGGATAGGGCCATACATTTCTCAAGCTCATCAAAATCACAAGGGATGAGAAATTTTCCAGGGTCTCTAAGTTTTTAGGGTAACTTTTTAAGGAGGACCGCTGAGCAATTCTCATTCAGAGGAGTATTTTCCAATTCGAGAAGTTTCTCCTTATTAGTAACGACATATTTCAACATTTTAGCATACTTAGGCATATAAGCTAAAGCTTCAGTAAAACAGATATTGAAATGAAGTTTCTTAAACATTTGTAAGAACCTGTGAATTTGTATATCAGATTTGTCTTGAAGCTTCTCCTTATTCAACCTCGAAGGATAAGGAATAGGAGGCTGATGAGGATTTCGCTTAGGAATCACAGAAGATGTAGAAGCGGGAGACGGCTGGACTACCGAAGGTGGGACTCATGCAGTACTTTTTGGACTTGAAATATGCACTTGGTCCGTGATCGTCTCCGGGTCTCGTTCCACCTCCTTAGAAGAAGAAAGAGGAGGAGGTGATGGAACTGAGGGTCCAGCTAAAGTATTACCACTTCGTAGGGTGAAAACTTTGATATCTTCACCAGGGCTAGGAACGGTATTGCTAGGAAGCACACCCTGAGGTCTCTCCTGAAGAGCCTTAGTTAATTGTCCTATTTGGTTTTGAACAAATTGATTTACGGCCTCCTGGTCTTTTTTAAGGTTTTGATTCTGGATTAATAACCATCTCAACAAATCATCTGTGGAAGATTGATTTGGAGCTTGGTTCTGATTAACATTTTGACCTTGGTTTTGATTATATCCATAATTTTGATTATAATTATTTCTTTGGTTAAAATTCTGACCTCTGTTCTGATTACACCCTTGATTAAATCGATTTTGGTTCTGATTCTGGGTATTCTTGTTTTGATTATTTTGATAATTCTGATTGTTTCCCTGATTTTGATTATTAGACTGGTTGAAATCGGGTGGTCCAAGATAATTGTTGGAACGATAGCTTAAGAGATTACGGTTTTCTTGAGGTTGGTAAGAGTTACCACCTGCATTGTAGTTTCCCGTAGTAGCATATACGTCCTGAGTGTAGCCACCGGCGGCTTGACACTCGAAATAAGAATGTGGACCACCACAAGTCTCGCAACCCTCTTGAATAGAGTGAATCGGTTTGTTCATAGAAGAAACAAGAGCTTCAACTTGTTTTGTAAGAGCGGTGATAGCATCATTTTGGGATGAGCTACCACTAGCACTCGAAACTTGAGGTTTGTTTCTTGAAGTTCGAAACTTAGATTTGTTTTCAATTATAGTTAAGGCTTCTTAAGTATTTCGTGTCAACAAATTCCCACCAGCTGCAGAATTAAGTGAATCCTGATCCGATTGATTCAACCCATTATAGAACGTATCAATTTGATGAAGAGGAGAGAAAATGTGATGAGGACATTTATTCAGAAGATCTTTAAATCGGTCCCAAGCCTCACTAAAAGTCTCATCGAATTTTTGCTGAAAATTTGTTATTTGATTTTGAAGATTGGTGGTTCTAGAAGGAGGAAAGAATTGATTCACGAACTTGGAACTAGATTGTTCCAAGTTGTTATAGAATTTGGAGGTTATTTTTCAAGCCAAGTCCGGGCTGCTCCTTCAAGAGAAAACGGAAACAATATCAACTTAATAACGTCATGCGAGACTTGATTAAGTTTAATTGTTTGAGTTATCTTCGTGAACCTTCTAATATGAGAATGAGGATCATCATTTGCAAAACCATGAAATGAGATAGCGGTTACAAGATTAAGCAACCCGATCTTCAATTCGAATTGATTGGCAAGAATGAGAGATACAACGATAGCATCTCCAACACCGTTGGTAGGTGCTTGAAGTAATTCTTCCATCGTTCGAAGATCGGGAGCCGAATTTGAAGATTAAGTCCCGGTGGACCATGATTTTGGGGATTAGGACCCACAGGAGGCGGTCCTTGAACATTATTAGGATTCATATTGATTTCTTCAAAATCAAGTAAAAGAGACGGATCACCAATAATTCTTTGATGATTTCGAATAACGCTCTCGGGATCAGAAAAAGGAGGAACAAGGTCGGTCGAAGAAGAACGAGTGCTCATGCACTAAAAAGAAGAAATAAGAAAATAAAAATATTTTTGGATTTTTTTAAATATTTATAAAAGAAAATAAAATAGAAATGAAAAATATTTTTGGATTTTTATAAAGATAGAAAAATAGAAAATATTTTTGGACTTGTTATTATTATTATAAGTACGAAAATAAACTTTCAAAAAAAAGGATCTTCAAGGCACTAACTCAAAACACCACGTGAAAATCGTACAACTCTCCCTGGCAGCGGCGCCAAAAACTGATGTTGTTCGTGAGAACGAATCGAGTAATAGTATATAAGTATTTCCCGTTCGATATAAAAATTACTTTAGGAAAAGTAATATTCAACCTACCGGGTGTCGTAATCGCGAAGATAGATGAATTTGAAATTCACGTTAACGTTCTAATTTGATGCTTGATTATCATTTGGTTGATTTTTAATTTAATACTAAAAATATAAAATATAAGCTAAAATATACTAAGAACTATATAAACTAAGCAATAAGATCAAATTTATATATAAAAATAGATATGCTTGTTAAGTAAAGTGAATAAATCTTTAAGTGTGAAATTTAGTTCTTAATGATGAACTAATTCCTGTCTAATAAATTATTTCCTCAAAACGTTGGTTTAATTTTGAAAACAATTTTTATCAAGATATTAATTACTAGATTAATGCCTAATTATTCTTACGGATTTTGTCCATTCGAATAACCAAAACATTAATCTAAATAATTTTTGCAAAATTATTAATCAATAATCACTTTTTATTTTCACACTTAATTAACTATTCACAAACTACTTAACAAGCATATAAAGAAACTACCCACTAATCATGCTAGCAAACAAATAAGCCATAATAGACATAATAAGCTAATATAAACTACACCAATTAATAAGGAAATGAGAAGGAAGGTAGAACCAAATTGATGAACCGAAAACGAAACCAAACCACCTGATTACATAAACTAAGTAAAATACCTAGTTTATTTCTTTAATAGTTTTTATCTTACTAAATAGTGAATACATTTTTAAACTTTATAAACTAAAAGCTTCATAAAACTATGAAAATCTCTAAACTTAGAAATCAAACTAGCTTATGAATCCTTAAGCTCCTCGCCTCATGTGTAGAAGGATTCATCAACATAAGACAAGCAAAGTTAATAAGAACACGATATTATAATAAGCTAGGAATTAAAATTAAAGACAATAAGCTACTTTTAAACAACTAAAGATCTTATTCCACTCGAAACTAAGGTGTTCAACTTATAAAAGCGAACGAGAGACGGGTATGATTAAGGATAAGATCTAGGAAATAAGCTACTAGAAAAAAATAAGCAATTCGAAATCTAAGTTGTAGTAAGCTTGATAAGCCAAGACAAAAGGCCTCTCTAACAATTTCTTTGATTCGAACCACTTATCAAACCAATAAGCTAGAAATATGCCACACAAATAAGCTATGCTTAGCTTATTCGAATACCAAACAAAACACTTAGCTATTTTAAGCTAAATCTACTCCAAAAAGCTATAAGTCAAATAAGTTAGGACAAGAACTTATTTGAATGAATAAGCTAGGAGAATAAAGGACAACGAAAATAAGCTATAAAGGATAGCTTATTTCAAAAATTAAAAAAGAAAAAGAAGAGAAAAAAATAAGCTAAAAGCTCTTGGTGATTTAAGCTGAACCTTGATCGAATAAGCCATGAGAAAGCTTATTCGATATGAAGAAATAAGCTATAAGAAAGCGAGTAAAATCAAACAAGGATTTATTTGAAAATAAGCTCAAACTAGAAACTTATTCAAAAGCTTATTTACTTTGAAACTTAAGATAGAAATAAGCCAACGAATCCAATAAGCTATTAATAGCTTATTTGATTTATCACTTATTTGTAGATAAGCCAGAACATAAAACAGAAAATAAGCTTGGAGAATAGCTTATTTAAAGAAATAAGCCGAAAGAGAAAGAACAAGAGATAAGCCGAGAAAATAAGCAACCAAACACCATCATTATTAATAAGCCAAACTAGTTGATTACAATAAGCTAAATAAGCATTAAAAAGCTTTTACAATAATACCTAAAATAAGCTAAACATCTACTAAAAATTAAGCCACTACTATTTTTTTGTAAACTAAAACTACTACTCCAAAGTGCAGGAAATGAAATGGTATATATAGCCACTCAAGTTGGGGGCATTTTGCTCATTATACAGCCTTAAAACCCTCATTATTTTCATAATACCAGGGATGCCCCTGTACGCTCCTTTTAACAGTTGTAATATCCTCTTTCAGCCAATGAGAATTCAACATGTAGCCTTCTAGAACCTCCTTTAATGCCAATCTTTGGCTCGGATCCCGTACCTGGTACCTCATCATTGACAGCTGCCAATATACCCCGATCCACCAATGAAACTCTTCCACGTGGCCTTCTAAACCAATCTTCTGCCAAACCAATGATTGGCTCGGATCCCGAGCCAATCATTTAACCTCGTACACGCCTGCCATACCTGAAACTGACACCCAATCATTAGTAGTGCCACGTGTTACCACCTGAGTGGTGCCACGTGGCATGTAGGGGGGGTCTCTCTTACCACGTCATTGCTGACGTGGCAGCCACGTCATCAGCCATGTCAGCAAGTGGGACCTACTTGCTGATGTGTCATCTGACGTGTCAGTCAGCGATCAACGTTTACCGTTGACCGGTCAACGGGTCAACGCTGACCGTATTTGGATCGGGTGATATATAATCTCAACCCAGGGTCAGGCAAGGGACTCGAACTCATGACCTCAAGGTTGGAACCTTAAGGGACACAGCTGTGCCAACTATGCTAAGCATAGTTTCAATATAATACATGCACATCAATTTATTTAAGACCCCTTTAGTCTGAACCGGCTTATATTTAATCAAGGGTCAAAATGGATATTGACCGGTTCAATTAAGGAGAATTAGGAGGGTTCAAAAAATGAGGAAGGTACCGATAGATTCGTAATTTCGTTCTCTTTCTAAAGGAGTGCTCAAGGAATTTTTCCGGGTTCATTTGAATCTCGATAAACCTTGAAAACGTCATCGAAAGTCACTTGAAAATTACTGTTTTTGCTTTGTTTTCAATACTTTGTATCTGCAAGACATAATAACACATACCAAGCATATTTGAAATATAGTTACTTATATTTTATGGTTATTAGTCCTTTTATTAGTGTTTTTTGGGGTTATAATGATGTGCGTTTAAGCACACATCACACCCGTGATACTACCAAAACCCAGGGGTACACGATAGTCAAAGGATATCCAACGAAACAATGGTCTGACAAAGAGATCAAGAATAAATAACCAAGGAATAATTAACAAATTAAATGACAAGAACAAAATTAAACATAATAAATATCAAGCATCAACAAATTAAGTCGAGATCAAATAAATCATTAAAAATAATTAATTGAAATCAAACTGTAATTGTTGAAGAATCATGTACAACTTATGCTGAAATAATGCTCCTGATCTTCTAGTTGGATCCCATGGCGAACCCCAAAGGGGTTCGCCCTATACCCAAATCAAGCAGCCAAGCAAGCTGCTCTTTTCTCCGCTTTGTCTTCTTGCGTCGGTAGGAAGACAGAAACCACCACATTCAATATTGTATGAATGATGAATTCTGTTTTCATTCATCCCTTTATATACTAAATTAAAAGTATTGAACTATAGCAAAACAAGTCCCTCATCGTAGTTGCAATTTTATATTTGGTCCTTGAAACTTCAAAGCATTTATGCAACTTCGATCCCTGCGATGAGTCATCTTTACGGTGTAACGGCATCGACCACGTTACGCCATAAACCTTCTGACGTGGCTTTCCATCATGTAGTGTAAAAATATGTTACGGCGTAATTAAATAGTCCCGTTACGCCGTAACCCTTAGTCAGCATAAATATCTTTTTCATAATAATATTTTACGGCGTAACTCCAGCGGGACGTTATGCCGTAATGCCTCGTCAGCACCAAATCTTTGTAATTAATAATTGATTACGACGTAACTCTTGTGGGATGTTATGCCGTAATGTCTTCTAAGCTTGCAAAATCAATTATTGCTCGTTTTTGTGTCCAAATCCCATGTTTCTTGCCACCTACTTGCATTTTACCTGAAAACAACAAAGTAACAGTAAATGTATCGAATTCAAGTGTTTCTAGGATAATTGCAAGTATTTTTGGGGGAAAATTGCCACTAAAAAGTATCAAATATTTGATGTTATCAAATATCTCCCCACTTGACTTCTGCTTGCCCTTAATTAGACCTGTTAGAATAATTCATAAAAAGATTTCTCTGATTTAACTCAAAGAAATGAATCCATAAAAGACTTATGCTAAAAACATCAAATCCGAACACCTCACAAAAAGGGGATCAAAATTCACTCAACTCTCAACTAGTCTAAGTGTTCATTTTCGCACAGTAATAGCATGTATTCTATCATAAGCTTGGAAAGTACACAAATCTGTACCAGTTAGAGTTAGGGTCTAAACAATTCTTAAAGGCAACATGGGTGACATAACACAGGTTTATTGGGAGATATATTTTGGGTTAAGGTAGACATGGGATACCTATATAATCTAATGTAACCATAACCGGCTATTGTCCATCCATAGTCCAAGTCTTAAAGTGAAAAAATCTGATCATATCATCATAATGGGTTAGCTAATAATGAGATCTTGCAGAGCATGCTAACCCATTCTTCACTAGATGGCTTATAGTTGCACCACCTTTATACTTCGGATGGCTTATAGTTGCACCATCCCCAAAATCACTAGGTGGCTTATAGTTGCACTACCTTTTTACTTAGTTGGTTTTATAACACGTAACCAACATCAGGAGTTTATATCACTAGGTGGCTTATAGTTGCACCACCTTTTCTCCTTTTTTACAATACTCTTGTATATAACATATGCCATATCCCCCCACTTGAGATAAATAGTATCGAAAGTGATAATACCGGGGGGTCTTCCATGATCAAAATGATATATCATCAATGTAAGTGCCAATCTTCGAACCATTTTACTGAATCATGGACTTAGGTAGCCAGAAATTTCAACACATAGATAAATATAGACTACAGGGTTGACTAAGGAGAAATGGTGTAACGAAACATATAATAATGGGTGAAACATAGATTGGCTTAACCAGGGTGATCTAGGCGTATCTTGCACTAATGATGAGTGCAACAAAAGGGTTTTTTTTATCACGGGAGGTTGACAAGTCAATGTAACAAATCGATAAACACACACATAATGGCTATTTGGGTGAATTCCTAAATGTTGCCTTCTCGAACCATCTATTCTTGCTAAACAATTAGGTCTCAAAATGATGTACAAGATAAGTTCTAAAGTCTATAATACTACCAGCACACTCAATATTTTGGTGGATTTTTATAGAATGGATGAAAATGGATCATCAGGCTTAATCCTCACCAATAGGAATATCGGGTAAATGTGCATTCGACAAAGATTAATTCTAGTTTAGTTAAGAAAAACATGTCAAAAATTTTAAAATTGGCAAAAAATTTCAAAGAAAACTAGAACATCGAAGGCAAGAATAGGTCAAGTGATAATTCTACTCCCACCCCCACTTGATTTGTACATTGTCCCTATTGTACATTAAGGAAATAAAAATTAAAGATAAGAGTAGAATTAGAACAAAAAACTCCCAAGGATTTGCTTGGTATGATGAAGAGAAAGCATGCTGTAAGCCATGCTCAAAGTCTGCTTCCACGAGCAACATTCCACTTTCCTATAACTCATCATCACCTGTATAGCATCCAACTATCCTGGTTTGGGATACTTTCTTGTAGCTTGAATAACATCCTAGCACAACACCTGTGCCTTATCTATATAGCTGCAAGAACGACTAACACCAAAAGCATAAACCAGGACAAAAAGCACCATAACACATAATGTACAAAACAATACAGGAAACAAAATAAACCTAACTCAATTTTGTAGGAATCACGGTTGCATTTAGCATATGCAACAAGCCTTTTAAACAACTTGGTGGCCCAAGTGGACGAGTGAAGTCTCGTGAGGGTTTCCAGAGAACATACCCACAAAGTTTATTTACCAATATACACGGTTTTGTAAAATTTCAAACAATTTAATGGTTGTAGGAAGGGATTACAGCGTAACCAAATACTTGGTTACGCCATAATTATGTGGATGACCATTTTTGAAAATTTTATTAGATCAAGTTACAGCGTAATCATAGAAAGTATTACGCCGTAACAACATTGATTACACCATAACTATAAGAGTTACGTCGTATCTTGTTGTACATCACCAAACAATTAACCACATAAAACGAGTCCAGGAGACCTCGAATTCCATCCCCTTGCTGTTAGACCCTTGCAAAACCAAGTAAGAAACATACAAACCCAACTAATCTGCAGGAATGAAATGAAACAAGACAAAACATAAATTAAAAGATAGGCATGGGGTGCATCCCATGAAGCGCTTATTTTTGTTTGAGTCTCTAGCTTGACTCCACCCTTATTTACTAGGTAATCGGGTGTCCTTCCCCTCACTTGGTATCAAGTGTGGGTAGAAGTAGCAATAGACACCATTCGGGTGTAAATTTATTATAGGATATGGAAATGTCGAATAGAAATCATACCGTCCAGGAGTTATAATATCCATATCTACCTTACATGGTTTAGATGTTTTGAACACTCTACATAAGGGACTTAATGACCTAGTATGAATGAAAGGCTCGGGTTTAGTGATAACTGAATGCATTTGTAATTCCATAAAATGTGACCGAGGACCTTTAGCAGCCTCCTCATCAACCATGGTAACATTCACAATCTCGTTATCGAATTCTTCCAAAAGTTCATCCAAAATTGACTTAGTAGCTGATGCTACATAGTCATCATTAGGTGGTGTGGTGTGGATGGGTTGTGGGATCAAAGGTTGTATTACTTTGTCCATTTCATTAGGGACATTATGCATGAGAAATTGCCTAATTTGTTCAACGTCCAATATCATAAGTATCCCCATCATCATCATCTTCTACCTCAGCCTCCTCTTTCTCCAAGTCAACATCCTGTTCACAAATACTGAAAAAATCATTAGTAGCGGGAAAAATAGGAAACTTAAGAAGATTACCGCTATCATGGTTTGTATCCCCAGATGTGTCAACATTACACCCATGCTGAACTTTCTCTTTCCCCATTCGTCACAGGTTTTTAGCTCATATACTGAACAAGGCATCCAAGATTTCATCAAATTCTGAATCCTTCTTATCCACAGGAGTGTTTGATGTGTTTGGTGGTTGAGCAAAAAACTAGGGTGTGAAACTATATGAGTGGTCATTTAGTGGATTTTTCATTTGTCTAGCAATGTAAAGATTATATTATGCTATTGTCATGCTATCAATGTCCACTTCATTGTTCGTATTTGGAGATTCATAACCACGTTCATTATGTGGTTGGGAAGGCTGGAAACAAGGAAGTAAGAGAGGTAACGCGTAATAATTGTCGATAAGCGCGTCCTCATAGTAATGCGGAAAATCTAAAGATATACTCTTGTCACGGTGAGAAGAGTTGAAATCCGCCCTTTCATACCTTGTTGGACCACTTTTGGATCGAAGATTATCCCTTAATCGCCTTTCTTTCTCAGCTTCATACTCTAAGTACTCGTCAAGCGTCATGTTCTCAATATCAGGCTCCATTTCCATGATTCCTGAAAATCAAACACAAGATACGAGCAGATTGCGCTCTTACAAGAAAGTAAATGTACTAAAATAAAATATATACAAAACTCAAACTTAAAACCTAATTAGCTCTCCGGCAGTGGCGCCAAAAACTTGATGAGTATTTTCTATAAATAATTATTTACCAAGTTTTAAATTTATAAAACTCGTTTCACCTTACAAATGCACTAACGGGCAGAGAACTCGATCGTGAGTAGTGTAGTTTTGGTAAATCCGAGGTTGTCCCAAAAGCTAAAGGGCGGTTTAAATCTGACTCTAAATGGTTGTCACGTTTAAAAGTAGTTTGAATAATTAAATTGTAAGAGAATAGATGAAGAGAATGAAAGTGGTTTTATCAATCAAAGGGACTGGTATAGTGGAAAACTACTTTGAAGATGAACCCATTTAACTAATAAAACATCCTAAGTTTAATTATCGTGATCTCAAGTGCAATGTCTAATTCTTGTTTTATTAGTGGTTCCTAAAGTCGACAGACCTGAATAGATATTTTTAGTCTGTCCTATAATTCCTGCGATCTCGAATCCCCTAAAAGTCACGAAGGTAGGGAAACCAGATCATAATGATTAATCCCAACCATTCCAAGAACTAGTCTAATAACCTATATAGATTATTAACCCTCTCTGAAAGAGTTCTTGTGCTTTTTAAGTATATTAAGTGATAGAGACGGTAACAGGGTTAGTTCCTACACTAGGGTTGGAATGATCAACCTTCCCTAGTACCCTGCTAATCCCATGTTCAAGTGGTAATCTAATAACAGGATTAACATGATCTAAACCACTCGCGATACTATAAAACCCCAGGGGTACACGATAGTCAAAGGATATCCAACAAAACAATGGTCACACAAAGAGATCACGAATAAATAACCAAGGAATAATTAACAAATTAAATGACAAGAACAAAATTAAACATAATAAATATCAAGCATCAACAAATTAAGCCTAGATCACATAAACCATTAAAAATAATTAATTGAAATCAAACTGTAATTGTTGAGGAATCATGTATAAATCATGCTGAAATAATGCTCCCTGTCTTCTAGTTGGATCCCGAGGCAAACCCCGAAGGGGTTCGCCCTATACCCAAATTAAGCAGCCAAGCAAGCTGCTATTTTCTTCGCTTTTTCTTATTGCGTCGGTAGGAAGAAAGAAACCACCAGATTCAATATTGAATGAATGATGAATTCTGTTTTCATTCGTCCCTTTATATACTAAATTAAAAGTATCGAACTTTAGAAAATCAAGTCCCTCGTCGTAGTTGCAATTTTATATTTGGTCCTTGAAACTTCAAAGCATTTATGAAACTTCGGTCCCTGTGATGAGTCATCTTTACGGCATAACGTTAGAATAATTCATAAAAAGATTTCTCTGATTTAACTCAAAGAAATGAATCCATAAAAGACTTATGCTAGAAACATCAAAGCCGAACACCTCACAAAAAGGGGATCAAAATTCACTCAACTCTCAACTAGTCTAAGTGTTCATTTTCGGGGTGATCGCTCCTCTGCACAGTAATAGCATGTATTCTATCATAAGCTTGGAAAGTACATAAATTTGTACCAGTTAGAGTTAGGGTCTAAATAATTCTTAAAGGCAACATGAGTGACATAACACAGGTTTATTGGGAGATATAAAGGGTTATGGTAGACATGGGATACACTTTTAATTGGTGTTAAGGTAAAAACACAAAACAAATAGTCCTATATAATCTAAGGTATCCATAACCGGCTACTGTCCATCGATAGTCCAAGTCTTCAAGTGCGAATATCTGATCATATCATCATAATGGGTTAGCTAATAATGGGATCTTGCGGAGAATGCTAACTCATTCTTCACTAGGTGGCTTATAGTTGCACCACCTTTATACTTCGGATGGCTTATAGTTGCACCATCCCCAAAATCACTAGGTGGCTTATAGTTGCACCACCTTTTTACTTAGTTGTTTTATAACACGTAACCAACATCAGGAGTTTATATCACTAGGTGGCTTTTAGTTGCACCATATTTTTTTTACAATACTCCTGTATATAACATATACCATATCCCCCCACTTGAGATAAACAATATCGAAAGTGATAATACCAGGGGGTCTTCCATGCTCAAAATGATATATCATCAAAGTAAGTGCCAATCTTCGAACCATTTTCCTGAACCATGGACTTAGGTAGCCAGAAATTTCAACACATAGATAAATATACACTACATGGTTGGCTAAGGCAAAATGGTGTAACGAAACTTATAATAATGAGTGAAAACATAGATTGGATTAACAAGGGTAATCTAGGGGTATCTTACACTAATGATGAGTGCAACAAAAGGGTTTTTTTTATCACAGGAGGTTGACAAGTCAGTGTAACAAGTCGATAAACACACACATAATGGCTATTTGGGTGAATTCCTAAATGTTGCCTTCTCGAACCATCTATTCCTGCTAATCAATTAGGTCTCAAAATGATGTACATGATAAGTTTTAAAGTCTACAATACTACCAGCACACTCAATATTTTGGTGGATTTTTGTAAAATGGATGAAAACGGATCATCAGGCTTAAACCTCACCAATAGGAATATAGGATAAATGTGCATTTGGCAAAGATTAATTCTAGTTTAGTTAAGAAAAACATGTCAACAATTCTAAAACTGGCATCGACCACGTTACGCCATAAACCTCATGACGTGGCTTTCCATCATGTAGTGTAAAAATATGTAACGGCGTAATTAAATATTCCCGTTATGCCATAACCCTTAGTCAGCATAATTATCTTTTTCATAATAATATTTTACGGCGTAACTCCAGCGGGACGTTACGCCGTAATGCCTCGTCAGCACCAAATCTTTGTAATTAATAATTGATTATGACGTAACTCTTGTGGGATGTTACGCCGTAATGTCTTCTAAGCTTGCAAAATGAATTATTGCTCGTTTTTTGTCCAAATCCCATGTTTCTTGCCACCTACTTGCGTTTTATCTAAAAACAACAAAATAACAGTAAATGTATCGAATTCAACTGTTTCTAGGATAACTGCAAGTATTTTTAGGGGATAATTGACACTAAAATATATCAAATATTTGATGTATCAGGGTAAATGATTTTTGGAAGATCGTGAGCAAATGAAAAGCGAAGGGAGCGAGTAAATGGTTCGGTTAGTCCCGAAAGGTTGAGGTAGTCAAGTTCACATTCACGGCCCTCATGATAGGTTCGTGACACAAATGGCTTGTAATCATCCGTGTTTGATCCGCGAAATGCTTTCATGTATTGCCTTGTTAGTTTTTGATCACCTATTTTTCCTAGTATTAAAATTACAAGTTATACCAAAGAAAAAGTGTGCTTGTATACCATGTTATCTCAAAAATCAATTTTTGAAATCAAAAGTGAGTGCTTGTTCCTTTCTCCCATTTTATGCTGAAAAACACAATGTTTCAAAAAGGTTTGTAAATTTTTTGCCATAGTTTCGTTTGTATTTTTCATTTTCCATGTTTTGTATCAATCAATTTTTCAATCTAAAATATTTGGAGACACCTAAAACTAGTTTTGAATCAAACATCCAATTAAACGAGGAACAAAATCTAAAATACATATAATTAGATAAAAGTATAGATATGAAAATAACGATATGAAATAATGAGTGATCAAGACATGCCAAGTAAACACAAATTGAAAGAAGAAGGAAGAAAAATGGTTGTGGTTTGGTGTTTGGTGGTGTCGTCGGCGAAGGAAAAAGAAGGGAGGAAGAGGATTTTTTATTTTGTGAAATTTTGAGAATGAGATAGATTTTTAGGTTTTGTTTGAGTTTGAGGTGGTATGGGCCCTATGCAATCTTGTGGTCGAATAGAAATAAAAATTGGTGATTTTGGAGGTGGATGAGATGGTAAAAAATTGAGGATGATAAAATTAAAATGAATATTGCATAGACAATATTGCATGGTTAACAAAGAACTAATCATTGTTAATTGGTTTAGAGATTTTAATTACAAATCAAATTTCTAATTTAAAATTTAAGTAATACTTGTAATAAGTAATAACTTAATTTAGAAACCAATTGAGTTTTGAATAAATGTTTTATTCTTCATGCTCTAACATTTTGAGCCCTAATCTAATATAATTAAAGGTTTCATGTTTCAGTGGCTTGGTGAGGATCTCGGCGATGTTGTCTTCCGAGGCGACTTTCTCCATTAAAATATTCCCTATCTCAAAGCAAGTGATGACGAATTTCGATGTGTTTTGTTCGGGAGGGATGGACATGATTTTTGCTTAGGTCTATTGCACCTTTGTTGTCACAAAGTACAAGGACGTCTTCACAGTGAATGTCATAGTCTTTCATGGCTTGCTTCATCCATAAAGCTTGTTGACAGGCCCTTCCGGCGACAACATATTCGGCTTTAGTTGTGGATCTAGCGAGAGCCGGTTGTTTCTTACAACACCATTGTGTTAGACATCCTCCAACTAAGGTGCAAACTCCACTTGTGCCTTTTTTATTGACGTAATCTCCTGCATGATCTGAGTCGGCCTAGACACAAACTTCAATACCTAAGCCGTTTAGGTACCAAAGGCCTAAATATTGAGTGCTCTTTATGTATCTAAATATCCGTAAAATGGCGTCCATGTGAGATTCCTTAGGATTGTCTTGGAATCGTGCACACAAAGATACACTAAACATGATGCCGGGTCTGTAATCAGTGAGATTTAACAGACACCTTACCATACATTTTGTAACACCCCCAAAATATGTGGCAGCAAAAAGGTAACCGGGGGCGTTACTTCATAAAGATATAAGAGAACGACCTCTAAATGAGTCGTTTAAAAGATAACCTCGTTGATTTGATTAAAATAAATAAGTTGTAACATTGGTCCCATAAGTTTGCATCGAAAAGTAAAACATAGTTTAGTACAACGAGGAAAATAGTTTTAATGCAAGCAAAAAATCCATGAAAGTGATCTTGATATATGATGACTTCAATTCACTTCAAATATGTCATAACGGTTAGGCACCTGAGAAATACATGCTTAAAAACGTCAACATAAAGTTGGTGAGTTCATAGGTTTAAGTAAATAATAATTGTAGACCGCAAGATTTAAATTGTATAACAGGTAACACATATAATGCAAAATAAGATTGTAATTTGATTGCACTAAGCTCATGACACCAAAATAAAGACATTGTATAAACATAATATTTGCCCATTGGAAGGGTCCAACCCGAGACCCTCCAAACTTTCATATGGTATACACCCGTTGGCCTTGTAGGGGGATCAAACCTGGACGGGGATGTCAATCCCAATAGATCTATTTATAACACACGCGCTTACACAAAGTAATTAACGGTTCATGATGATGGGCGTTGTGGGTTGTTGGTACTTAGGCGCATCAATAATCATTATAAAAATTGTGATGTATTGTACTTACGTCGAGTTGTAAAAACAAGAAATGTATCTCACCCCAAGATTTGTAAAATAATTGTAAAACTGTTAAAGCGAGGCTATAAACCCACCTTAAGTGAAAAGTATTGATTTTAGGAAAACCAACAAAGAAAATCATTACAAAAGTTCCGGCAAGCAACCTATTTAATTATAGGTTGATTTAGAATAATGCAAATGAAAATAAAATGATGCACTGTATATTATAACATTATATGACCACCCAATAGTTTGCGTTTTAGTCTTATAAGTCAAAATAATGTTTACGTCAAGTTCGTCACTTTAATACATAAGTATACACATTTTTAGTATTTTGATATAGTCAAATTTATTTATAGTCTAAATAATTTGTAAAATAATTTTTATAAAGTTTTAGACGCGTATAAATATTATATAAGTGTTACTACAATATTTTCCAAGGTTTTTATAGCTCAAACGGGCTCGAAAACACTCGAAAACCCCAATTTGAAATCCTAACAGCTTCTATACTTAAATAAATGTGTGCAGGAAATTTATACTTTTCCGAAAAATAGTCCAACTTTGACGGAGTGTAACTCCTTCGTTATATACATTCATGACAAAAGAAATGTATCTTACTTTAGCGAAAAATTATTCCGGACAAGTTTTCTTCGATACACTTTAGTCGATTCGGACCCAAAAGGGGTTAAAACCTCAATTTGAAATCTGATCAGAATGTTCACAGTTTTGTAAAGGCTGTCAAAAGTATTTAAGTTTCGCCAAACTTTAAACGACCATAACTTCTTCGATTTAAGTCCGATTTTTACGTTCTTTATATCCACGGAATCGTATCCAAGTGTACTATCATATTTTTTGAGTTTTAACTTGTCAAAACGTTTTTAACCCACCTCTAACACGCGGGCTCTATTGGGACAGTTTTGCACACTTCCAAATCTATTAATTTAACTTCCTTCTCAACAACAAAAATATCTCTAACCTAATCTTTTCATCCACTTTCTCAATTATCTACTATAACAAAAAATCTAATCTATCTTAATCCCATCCAACACTTCCACAATATTAACTAAAATACTAAAAACATGAAATTAAATATATCACTTACTAAGCTAGTTTATAACTTCCAATTTAACAATAAGTCTAAGATTTTAACAAGCAACTTATGAGATGTAAAAAAAATATTTCTAAGTGTATGATTATGTGTATAATTTATTTAACACTTTCTTGCAAGTATATATATATATATATATGAGATATTTACTTGCTTTTTTGTGAATCATTTAAAAATATAACTAGTTGGTGATATAACATGACAAGTAAGATGTTTATAACAAAATATAGAAAATGAAAGTATGAGAAAGATTGTAAAACCTTGAAGATGAAGTGTGGCAAGTTTGGCTAGTTTAACACCTAAATCAAACCCTAAATTATGTTTGATTACCACTAAACCCTTTAGAACTACTAGTCTTGTATAACCCTTAACCAAAGTTTAAAGAAAAATCCTTGCTTGGGACCTTGTGGCTGCCGAATTTATTAGGAGAGAAAAAGAGGATTTTGCTTTGTGTTGGTGATGAAATAAGAAATAAAAAATGAAGTGAACTATAAGTATATAAAGATCTAGCTTAGAAAATATCAGCATTTGTTTAGTGTTCTCGTACACTCTGTCCATCATGATAGTTGTTACGAGTGACTCATTCTATGAAAAATATTATACTTTATCTATTTTCTTAAGCATTTATATCAGAAAGTGGAGATCTAAATTATGTCTAATCCTAATCTAATTACATTGTACACTTAAACCCCTAAACTTTGTGTAAGTTTACTCCTAATATACAACATCTCACATGAGAAAGGGATCAAGTACTTTTACGACAAAGTACTCATGTCAAATGTGTCGACTCGGTCCATGCCCCTGCATTTTCATCCCCCTTTCATGTTTGGGAAATCTATTGCATGTACGGGTTTCGGATGGTACATCATATGAGACGTTGCCAAGGATATCAGAAGCAGACTTGGAGGTCTCTCGCCAACGAATATCTGTATTTTTGTCTACACATCTGGCATATGAGTTGCTTCCCGAGTCTGGCAAGATCTGATATAGTTATTATTTGTCTTAGTCATTAAACTCAACATTTCATGTCATGTAAACACGACTTTGCGACTCTTTTTCTAATGTTTTTATCATTTGTCTTGTGCCCAGGTCATTGCTTTAGATGTTGATTTACCTCTAAAGCAAGCGTTTCATATCTACTTTGTTTGTTCAGGCTGGTCCAGATGAAAATTTAAAAGATATTACTCTAAAGATTCTGCAGAATAGAGTAGCTACACTTCCGATCACTCATTCAACCTCCAACAATTTCATATCCACAGTTATTATATCTTGCTTCACTATCTGAAATACTAAAACGTAAGTTTTTGCCTTTTATGTCTAGTGCGCTTAATTCTATACCACACTATCTTACTAACCAAGTGCATCTGCTATTCAGTTGTTTGTAGATACTTTAGGCATTCTGCAAATTCATTGCCAATATTGCAACTACCAATTTGTTCCCTTCCACTTGGTATATGGGTTCCAAAAATATTATACTTTATCTATTTTCTTAAGCATTTATATCCGAAAGTGGAGATCTAAATTTTATTATTTAGTTGTATGGAGATCTAAATTTCATTATTTAGTTGTATAAACTCCCTTTGGGTATGTGTTTGTAAGGCTTGTTGGGGAGTGAAAAAAAACTCATTTGATCTAAAGTTTATTATTGAGTTGTATAAACTCTCATTCGGAAAGTGGAAAAGCAGGTAAGCTCTTTACTTGGTTTTTCTCAAGAGTGTAGTCATATTTTTTCAAGCAGTTTAGCTTGAAATTTCACCTTATCTTACAGCATTTCTAAGATAAAAAATATGCACTTTCGGTTGCCTATTTTTTAGTCAGTTCTAAGTGTTTAATAGCTTGTTTATTAATAAGCAGGATTGCTTACCTGGAGACCCCCTGAATATATCACCTTGCATTAGTTGTTCTTTAAATGAAACATCGACTATTTAGTTCTTTGTGTTGTTTCTGCAGCTTACAAGAATGGTAAAGTGTGTTTGTTTTAGTTTGTGCAGCTATCAATAGTCACACAAAATACACATTTCTTCACTTTAAACAGCATATGGTCACACTTATTAACACTTTTGGCCACTTTATGCTTAATTGTATGTGACTAAATATAAAAAAACATGCTTTGTGTGACTATACAGTGTTTACGGTCACTAATACTGATTAATCCAACTAAATTTGTACCTAATTAGTCACACATGTTAAGGTTTTAGTCATTGTTTTTTAATGAATACGGCCACTAACTCAAAAATGTGACCGTAGGTACCCTACGGTCACGCGACCTTTAGTCACACACACTCGAAAAATCATGTGTGACTATATGTATATCGTCACACTTTTTTGGTGTAGCCAAATCCACTTTGTGTTCTAGTGTGAAGTGTCCTGGGTAGATCCCTCCGGTTCTGGCTGGATCATGGAACAAAATACCTAGCCTTAACCGCCTAATTTCTCCGTAAATAACAACAGTAGGTCGGTGTTTGGGTATTTCCATTGAAGCCATAAAACCATTGAAAAATCAATCAACATGTTCAAGAAATCATTTATTACACATCGAGAGTTTTCTATATCACCAAAAAGCTTCCCCTACACATATGCATCATATTATGAAAGAGTTTTGCACATGTGAGGACAAGAACGCACTTATATTCAAAAGATCTTATCCGATATTAAGCAATATTGATCACATTTTAATAACTATTCTCCCCCTCAAAAATTGCATATGTGGTGACAATTTTTGATTTAACAAGTGAATTAAAATACAAGTTAATGTACGTTGATCCACTTGTAGAATGAACGAGCATGGGGAAAACAATGTAGCATGCCATATGAACCACTTGTAAATAATTTTACAATTTATAAAATTTATGCTCCCCCTCAAAAATAGATTAGAGTGAAAACTTGGAGCGGGAGTTTGTTGAACACACAATTTTAAAAGATTTTGAATATTTCTTTTGAAAATATCTTAAAAAATTATGCTCAAAAGGAAATTGATGTTGAATTTATCTTATTAATTATCATTTCCTTAGTACTTCTCTTGAGCATTTAAAACTTTGAATGTTTTTATGACTGTGCTCAAGACCGAGAAGATATGAACTTCTAGTTGTTTTAGGATAAATGTACGTAAATGAACATTTTCCTTTCTTTGGATACCGAGTCCTAAGCTGACATTTACTTAGAACTCGTAGAGAAAGTTTGAAGAGACATGTTTTGAAAACTTTTGAAACTCTCGCTCGAACTTCATTTATACACCCGTGTCAATATTAATCAACATTTCTAGGTACGTAAATGTTATCGATTTATGAGAGACATGTCAGAGAAAATTATTTTTAGGATTTTTGAAAATTTTCGATTTTGTATTTTGCTTTGATAGGTTTTATAATTTTATATTTTGTTTTCTGATAAATATATACAAAGAATTACTGTGATTTTGCAAGACGTTCAAGCTCCTGTGGAGACAAACTGCGCATACCAAGGCGACAAACCAAATAGTTAAACCTATCCACTAGAAGGGCTTTGGTAAAGAGATCGGCCAGTTGGTAATCAGTCTTGACAAAATACAGTTCAGTCGTACCCTTTTCCACGTGTTCCTTTATGAAATGGTAGCAGACAGCGATGTGTTTGGTTCTTGAGTGTTGGACCGGGTTGCAGGATATGGCTATGGCTGATTTCGAATCACAAGAGATAGGAATCTTGTGTAAGTGAAAGCCATAATCCGTTAACTGTGTCCGTATCCAGAGGACTTGGGCACAACAAGCAGATAGAGACACATATTCTGCTTCCGCAATTGACAACGACGTACAGTCTTGTTTCTTCGAGGACCAGCTCACCAGCTTTTCGCCTAAGAATTGAGTTCCACCAGAAGTACTCTTGAAGGAGTCTCGACATCTCGCATAATCAGCATCTGAAAATCCAGTTAGTTCAAAACCGAAATCTTTCGTATACCAAAGACCCATATTGACGGTTCCCTAGAGGTAACGAAAGATCCTTTTAACCTCTTTGAGGTGCTTCTCGGTTGGCTGAGCCTGGTACCAAGCACATAAACAAGTAGCATGTACAATGTCTGGTCTGCTTGACGTAAGATACATTAGGGCACCAATCATGCTATGATATTTCGTTGCATCGATTGGAGTCCCATTCTTATCAAGGTCAAGTTTATCTTTGATCTTCATTGGAGTACTAATGGGATCATAAGTTTCCATTTCATACTTTTTAAGGATTTCTAACACGTAGTTGGACTGGTTTATGAAGATGCCACGAGGGAATTGGTTAACTTGTAAACTAAGGAAAAACATCATTTCCCCCATCATTGACGTTTCGAAGCAGCTTTTCATAAGGTCAGCAAATAATTGGGTATACCTAGGTTTTGTAGAACCAAAGATAATATCATCTACATAGACCTGTACCACTAAGATGTCGTCGTCAAAGCATCTTATAAACAACGTTAGATCAATGGTTCCTTTGTTGAAGTGATTATGTAGGAGAAACTTTGATAATTTGTCGTACCATGCCCTTGGTGCTTGCTTTGACCCATAGAGTGCCTTCTTTAGCTTGTAGACATGGCTTGGATGATCAGCATCGATGAAACCTTCAGGTTGACACACGTACACGTCTTCCTTTAACGAGCCATGCAAGAAAGCAGTTTTCACGTCCATTTGGAATACGATGAATGATTTGTGTGCAACATATGCCAAAAATATCATGATAGCTTCTATCCTAGCAACCAGAGTGAAGGATTCTTCAAAATCTATTCCTTCCTCTTGGTGGTAACCTCTCACAACCAGACGAGTCTTGTTTCAAATGACTGTGTTCTCTTCATCATGCGTGTTCTTGAATAACCATTTTAAAGTAAGGGGTTTTATGTTATCCAGAGCAGGAAATAATACCCATACATAAAGCCTTTTGAACTGGAGAAGCTCTTCTTGCATTAAGTCAATCCATGCAGGGTCGGTCATAGCCTCTTTGACATCTCTTGGTTCCATAGTGCTCACAGTCAATGCGTAGATGCACATTTCACCATTGGTTCGTAACTGATTTCTTATCAAAACTGGTCATGAAGGTTCTCCTATCACTTGTTCTAGAGGATGATCTTTAGTCCACTGATAGTCATGTTGGTACGGTTGATAAAACGTATGCATGTTCGATAGATCCACATATTGTGAGGATGATGATTCAGCATCACT
Source organism: Tanacetum coccineum (assembly GCA_026074375.1). Lineage (NCBI taxonomy): Eukaryota > Viridiplantae > Streptophyta > Magnoliopsida > Asterales > Asteraceae > Tanacetum > Tanacetum coccineum. The sequence goes on from BQNB010002509.1 coordinate 107,903, forward strand.
TATGGATGGTGAAGCAAATGGATTCTCGAATACATCTCCATATGTTAGACTATATCACACACATCATAACACACAGAAATCTTATAGATCTTAGAGCGAGAAAGATAAGACTAGAGAGAGAAAGAAAAGAAAGAAAGGTGAAAGATTACTTAGAGAGAAAATGTAACCAACACCCTCCTAACATGCTAGGAGGGTGGTATTTATACTCTAAGAGGGTATTTGCCACTTGGGCTTACATTGGGCGAATACACACACACTAATAGGCTTTAAGCCCGCAACTTAGGCCCAATTAGCTTAGACTAATTCTCGTAAACTACTTTTTCCTATACAAGGCTCGGGAATAAATAATGACCATCACTTTACTAAAAACAAGGCTAACATCTTCGAAGTTTACAGAACTTCAAGTCTTGAAAGAACCGAGTGATGCACTAATCTACTTTTCAATAAGAACAAAGAGTAGAAAGAGAAAGAGAGAGACCATGATATATACTGGTTCGAGAAGGGGGGTTTAGTCCTTCCGTACGTCCAGTTGCGAATCCACGACTCTGATACTCTACTAGTATAACCCTTATGGTAGACTACAAACCGTATTACAATTTAACTCCACTGACTTTCAACAAAGCTCGACGCTCACAAAGAAGAGTTACTACCTACGGTATTCCACCCTCAGAATCCACCCCTAAGAACACGTGATTCGAGCTAACCTATAACTATAAATCCTTCCCCTTAGAAGCTTTCCAAAACCCTAACTAGATCCCCAACGATCTAGGCTTGATCTCGCAGATACAAGACTTCCCTTACAACTCGATTGAATAAAAGGTAGATGGATGATCCAAGTCCTAACCCAACCTAGAGACTCATTTCTAAAGAAAGGGTATGAAAAAGAAGACCCTCGACAAAATACACAAGTATGGATTAGGTACTTGGGTGGCTCTCATGTAGAGATGTATGTTCTTCAATAGATGATAGAAGAAAATATTAAGAACACAAAAGGTGTTAGACTTAGAGGATTAGAGGAGGGAAGAAAGGGGAAAGAATGTTTGCAAGAGGTGAGGAATACAAAGGCCAAGAGGGGTTATCTATAGGCCAAGAACCCAAATGTAGGTAAATGTTTTCGAGTGTCGCGCGCTGGCTGCGTGTCAGCGTGTGCCAGCACGCCAAAGACCCGAAACCATTTTTCAGGTTCTTGGCTTTTTAATTACCCATTTTTGTTAAACCCCCAATTGTACTTCACACTATGACCTTTCAATCATTCTTATACTCAAGGTCAACCAACTCAAATAGCCATTTGATAAAAGCATTTGTGAAGTATTTAAAAGTCTTTTACTTATCCGATATTGTAAAAGAGAGAAAAGAATTATCAGAAAGGAGTATTTTGGGTATTCCTCAAAGTGTAACTAGCTTAGTTTGGATCCAAATAAAGGCTTGAAATAGCTAGTTAGAGTACAAGAGAATATTCTTAGAATATTCTTTGCTTGGAGAGAAAGGGTGAAATATTTGAAATTTAAATTTCAAAATCATTTAGCACATGTTGGATACGAGAAAATGGGTTGTCAATTAGTTGGCATGAGTTATAGTAGGGAGCCTATTGATCTTGCTTTGAAATAGATGGTGAGGATGTAAAGAAAAGAGGTAAGATGGATTGGTGAAGTGGCAAGATCAAAGGTAGAAAGAAAGGTGTGTTTGTTGTATGAGTGAGAAATGTATGTTTGTGAGAGAAGGTGTGTTTGTTTAAGATGAAAGTTCAATCCAAGGGCGAAGAATAGAATGAGGTATATTAGATTTATAAGGTAGCTTGATTAAGGGTGGAAGAGAAAGTGTGTTTGTTTGAAATCAATCTAAGGGTGGGGAAAAGAATGAGGTAACTTGGATTGATAAGATGGCTTGATCAAGGGTGAAGATGAAGGTGTGTGTGTAATTCAAATGTTGTGAAGAAGAAGGTGAGTTGTGAATGAGTGGTAGAAATTTTTTAGATAAGATGTGGAGGAGCCTTTGTTAGGAATGTAGGGAACAAAAGGTACAAGAAGTACAAGGATACATTATGTAAGAGAATGTGAGTTGGCATGTGAGTGTTATTTGGGGAAGGTTTATGGGTAGAAAAGTATAGGCTTGAAGGTTTAAAGATGAAGAAGATGAAGATAAGGATGAAATCATAGGATTTATTTGGGTTAATAATCATATTTCCAATAAGAAAGAAAAGAATGGGCAAATGTGATTATGAGATTGTTAAGGAAGAAGGTGTTTGGAGTGTGTAAAGGATGAAATTATTTGTTGGGTAAGAAGGGTGAACAAATGATTAGGAAGGATAGGTTTTAGGATTGTGTAGAAGAAGTGTGGACTTGTACATGTGAAGAATACATGTGAGTTTGTAAAACATTTATAGGTAAGGATATGGGAAAAACTTAAAGCATAATTAATCTCCAAATACCACAAACTCATTTAGTCATTTAAACTTTAATCTATGATAATCAACAATGGATCTGATCACTAATCATCTTGATGCAAACAAGCTAAGTGATTTTCATCTTAAGTAAAGCATATCCCATAACAGGAAAGGATGCCTTTACGCAAAGTGACTTTTGACTTAGTTTGACTAATAAGGGAGTAAAACCCGTTACGTGATTAGGAACAATGTAAATCCGGATTAAGGTCAAATGAATAATTTCATTAGATGGTGTGTTGAAAATATGATCACACTAGGTTTAGAAAGAAGTTTCGGCCTTGGCTAGAGGCATTTGATAAAAGATTTGAGTTGACATTTTGTTGAAAAACAGGAGGATTCGTTTTTGTTCCTTTAAGTCTAAACCTCATTTGGAGTGTTCATAAATGCTCAAATATCATGTACATACCTTTATTGAAGTTTCCACATGTGTCGGGTAAGAGGAAAGCCAACAAAAGCAAATCCGTAAAAACAGAATTCGCAAGTGACGCGTTGGCCACGTGTTGACGCGTGACCAGCGCGCCATAAGTGAAAATCCAGTTTTACGGATTTTGGCTATCGTTTGTTATTTTATTTTTTGCGAATGTTTATTTGTCATCATTAAAAAATTACACCAACAACCTCCCTCTTTTTGATGATGACAAATAAAATTTCGGAAAGCAAATAAAATTACAAACATAGCGAAGATGAAGACCGCCGTTGATGAAGTTTGCGTCTTGATCTTGGCCTTGTAATTTGGTGAAGCTTGAACATTGTCTTCACCTTATGAGTCTTACATAGCTTGTCTACTCCCATGTACGCTATAGCTCTTTGCTTCCGTAATTGCTAGCTCTTTTCCGATCATAAGCCTTGCTTTGCTTTCCTTATCCCCCTTTTGTCAAAACAAAAAAGCGAGATCCTGGTCTTTCATTGGAAGCTTGATATATTTGTAGAAGAGTGAATGGATACCATTGTACATGCTCACCCTAGATCATTGTTCCCCCTTGTTCCAAGGCGGGGATCCATGGGTCAATAGCATCACCTTCGAGGTGTTCTTGGCTAAAAATAGCAACAAGCAAACACAAAACAATACAAGCAACAAACATATACATATGTGCAAGTCCAACATGGCTTATCTTATCATTTGGAAACTTGGAGATCAATATGAATAAATAGGCATGCAAGGCAATATGGGTGATCATACATAAGTCATAGTATAGCATGGAATAAGGTCTAGATATTACAAATCCAAGTTCAAAGTTGAATTAAGTTCAAAGGCATACATAAGTCAAGTTATTAAGAAGATCCACAAGTCTTAAACTACACACACAAAGTGACACGAGATAGCTAGATGTCTTTACAAGACATTGTGGTTGCCCATTTCTTCAAGAAGTTCCTCATAATTTCCATTTTTGTTCGGCTTTCTCTATGTTGACGTTTGCTTGACAAGTATGACTTGTACGCCATCTTTTCTCCAAAGCTTAACCTTTCCATGGCTTCCTTTTCAATTATTTCATCCGAGCTTATTTCTTCTTCAGCTCCAATCCATGTGTCTTCATCTAACCACTCATTGATTTGTGATTTAATACGTTCTTTCAGATCCAATTATGGTCCACGAGATAATGATGCTCCATGTTCTAACACCGCATACTTAATGTTGGTTTGCTCCAAAGTAGAGGCATTAAAGGTGGAGAAGATTGGGTCCACACCTTTGCATGTGATGAGGTGATTTAGATATGGGTGTTCGTCCTTGGCAACCTCAAATAGTCGTGTTAATAATCTAGCATAAGGGATCAACCTATCATTTGTCCTCATGCCCACCATTCTTTTTGCCATAAAGTATGCAAAGTTGAAAGGAATATTGCTTTGAATGCAATAAAGCATGTATCTGACAATGATAGAGACATTACGTTTGCTACCTATTTTGACAAACACATTGGTGGTTAAGACGTGTTCCCGCATCTTTAGCCGCTCTTGAAGGTAAGAGGCGCTCCAATAATGGTAGGGTGCTCCATCACTATGGTAAGGGCGTTTGAGGATGACGTTTTGAACTTCAGATGCATTGATATATGCGTAATCGGTAGGATCGTATCAATTGTATTTGGTGAATTCATCCTTGCAAGGATATGTTTAAGACCGCTCCAAGCTTTTCCAAACTCCATGTATAATCGTGACCATACATTTTGAAGTTTGGAGTACGCTCGGATTGATCAAATTCATAAAACGCAAAGAACTCTTGGAGGTGACGGGGATAGATTTTGTTTAGGAGATTGTGTACGAATGAGAGGCATTGAGAACGGGTGAATGGGTCTCTTAGTCCTGAGAGATTTATGTAGTCATTGTCACATTCACGACCCTCATGATAATTTCGAGATACAAGTTTCTTGTATACTTCGTTGTTGGACCCACGGAATGATTTCATGTAGTGCTTGGTTGTTTTTCAATTGCCCATTTTTCCTAGTATCAAAAGCGACAAATTAATAATAAAAAAAAGAAAACATGTACCTTTTAGGTGACTCAAAAATGTTTTGGTTCCTCTTTCTCCCTTCTTTTAAGCCGAAAATCATTTTATTTCCAAGAGGGTTTGAATTTTCTTTGCCATAGTTTCGTTTATATTTGGCACTTTTCCATATTTAGTTTTGATCAATTTTTCAATTCAAAGTATTTGGTGGTGCCTAAAACTAGTTTTGAATTCATTATCAAAATAAAGAGGAACAATTTCAAGGATACATATAATTAGACAAAATTATCAATAAGAGAATAACAAATATAGAATAAAGAGTGATCGAGACGTACCAAACAAACATGAAATCAGAGAAGGAGGAAGAAAAATGGTGGTGGTTTTGGTCCTTGGTGTTGTCGCCAGCGAGAAGAGAAGGAGGAGGAAAGGGAGAAAAAAATTATTTTAGAATTATGAGAATGAGTTAGATTTTTGGGTTTAAGTGGGTTTGAGGTTATGTGGGCCTAACACAATCTTGTGGTCCAATGGGGATAGTCATAGGTGATATTTGAGTTGGATAAGGAGAAGATAAAATTAAGAATTAATTTTTCATTGAAGTATTTGCATGATTTAACAAAGAATTAATCTTTGTTAATTGGTTTAGAGATTTTAATTACAAATTAAATTTGTAATATAAAATTCAAGTCATACATGTAATAAGTAATAACTTAAAATTGGATTTTGAATAAACGTTTTTTTCTTTATGCTTTAACATACCGAGCCCTAATCTAAGATAGTTAAAGGTTTCACGTTTCAGGGGCTTGGTGAGTGTCGACGATGTTGTGTTTAGAAGCGACTTTCTCCATTAGAATATTTCGCTTTTGAACGTTGTCTCGAAGCGAGTGGTGACAGATTTCTATGTGTTTCGTTTGGAAGTGATGAACAGAATTTTTGCTTAGGTCAATTGCACCTTTGTGGTCACAAAGTACAAGAACGTCTTCACATATAATGTCGTAATCTTTTATGGCTTGCTTCATCCATAAAGCTTGTTGACAAGCCCTTCCGGCTGCAACATATTCGGCTTCAGTTGTGGATATAGCGAGAGCCGTTTGTTTCTTACAACACCATTATGTTATACATCCCCCAACTAAGGTGCAAAATCCACTTGTGCTTTTTTTGTCGACGTAATATCCTGCATGATCTGAGTCGGCGTAAACATAAACTTCAATACTTGAGCCATTTGGGTACCAAAGACCCAAATATTGAGTGCTCTTTATGTATCTAAAACGGTGTCCATGTGAGATTCCTTGGGTTCGTCTTGAAATCGTGCACACAAAGATACACTAAACATGATGTCGAGTTTGTAATCAGTGAGATAAAGCAGACACCCTATCACATATATATTTAGAGCTATCAACCGGGATTCCATCCTTATCTAAGGTGAGTTTTGAATCGGTTGACATTGGCGTCTTAATGGATTTAGCATTTTCAAGATCAAATCTCTTGAACTTCTCAAGTATTTTGATTCCGATATGAATATGCCATTGTCTTCTTGTGTGATTTAAAGGTTTAGTATAGACTTGAGATCTCCTAACTTATTCATCTTAAATTTATTATACATGCATTCTACAGATTTATCACACAAAATTTCACATGTAGCTCCAAATATAATATCATCTTTAAATATGTGAATGACTATTTGATGCTTGTTTCTTTTCTTTAGAAGTATTGATTTGTTTTTCTCTCCAAACACATAGTTTTGATCAATTAGGTACGATATAACACTATTATGCTATGATTCATTTTTAATCACAAGTCCATGCAAAGCCTTATTCATTTTGAATACATAGTTAGGTTTTTGAAAATCTATAAAATCGGGTGGTTGTGTGACATATATCTCTTTTTCATTGACACAATTGAAAGTGCTTTTAACATCTATTTGTTGTAGTTTAAACATCCCACTGCATGAATAAGCAAGTAGTATATGTAAAGACTCAAGTTGTTCAACTGGAGAAAATAAGGTGTTTATGGGTGATTCTGGTTGATTAGGCTCACATATAACTAACCTAGCGTGGTTTATACTAACGACTCCATTCTCATCCAATGTGTTTTTAAATGACCAGTTTGATTCTATTATGGTATGACCGCTAGGTGGTGGGACTAATTCCTAAACGTTGTTTCGTGTAAGTTGATTTAGTTCATGATGCATGGTAATTGACAAACATTCATCCTTAACTGCTTCTTCCAAGCTCTTAGGTTCTAGGGTTGATATGAAGGAAAATAATTTATTTTGAATTTATGACCTAAGCGTTCTTTGGTTTGTATTACCTATAGGGGTGTCAGTAGGGTCGGGTTTACTCAACCTTAACCCGCACCCGAACCCGATAAGGCTTATCGGGTTAAAAACTCTAGTCGGGTTGATATGACCCGAACCCGACAACCCGATAATGTTATCGGGTCGGGTTAGGGTTAAAAAAAATTTGCTATCGGGTTGTCGGGTCAACCCGATAAGACCCGAAAATAAAAAATCTATTTTTTAAGTTAAATTTTTTTGAAAAGCCCAATGCACCGATATGCATGAAACGTTTGGTTACCCTTTTGATTATACATGACTAAACCTAACCTACCTCTGTAAATGGGTCATCCTAAAATGACCAAAAGAAATGAAGAAATGGATAAAGAGGAGGTTTTGCGGCGAGGTTGGACTTATTATTTGTTCTTATATCAGCAGGTCTGCTGCAAATGTTTAAGAAATGAAGATATCATTCTAAATATCACTTGACTTGTTTATGACTTATTATTTGTTCTTATATCAGTAGTTAACTTGTTTACTGTTTATAGTTAACTGGTCCAAACACACATATCACTTGACTCATCATTGTTTATAGTTAACTTTGCTTATGATCTGTTATGATGTAAGTTACTACTCGTATATAGTTTGTTTCCTAACAAGTAACAACAGTACCAAGTTATTACTAGTAAGTTACTACTCGTATTACATTACGTAGCCATTAGTTTGTATTTTTTTATCAAAGTAACATTTGGTATTTTATTATTTTGTTCACTTGTTGTATCACCCGAACCCGCTAACCCGATTATTTATCGGGTCGGGTTGCGGGTCACTTTTCAAAAACTCAAAACATGGCTCAACCCGACCTGATAGACACCCCTAATTACCTATGACTCAATCTATTGGATGGTCGCTTGTTTCCTCTATTCTTTCTACGTTTTTTGTGGTTAGTTTGCTTACCTCAAGGATTTGTGATTGATTTTCTTCTAACCTATCATCTAGAGTCTTTGATATGTTTTCATTAAAAATTATATCACATGATTCCTTAACTTTCAAGGTTTCCTTGTTGAATATTATGTATGATTTTGAGGTTTGGGAGTATCTTAAAAAGATTCCGTTGTAAGATTTAGACTCATGTGTAGTGATGATTCCTATTTGACATTTACAACCAAAAACTCTAAAGTAACCTAAGAATGGCTTTTTACCCCTGAGAATTTCATATGGTGTCATGTTTAAGATTTTTCTAGTGTATGTCATATTCCGAATGTAGATTGCGGCATTAAAGACATAACACCAAATTTTTTGTGAAATGGATTGCTCGCTTATCATTGCACGATACATCTCTTGTCATGAGTGGTTTGTCCTTACAACAATCTCATTAGTTTGAGAAGTGCGAGGATCCAAGAAGTTATGAGAGATTCTATGTTTTTCACAAAAGTCCCCAAATTGCACATTATTTGTAGATTCTCTACCATGTTTTGCTCGGACCAATACAATTGGACAATCAAGTAGGTTTTGCACTATTTTTCTTAAGACTCTGAATTTTTTTAAAGCTTTTTTTTAGATTTTAAAAAGTATGCCTAGGTATATCCTGAGTAGTCATCAATCATAATCAAAGTATAGAAGTTGCCCCCCGTGACTTTGAGTAGTTGATGGACCAAGCAAGTCAATGTGGACAATATCTAAAACTCTTCTACTTGACACGTTATTTCTAGATTTATGGCTAGCATGGACTTGAGTTTTTATTTTGCAAATGTCACATGAATGATTATCAGACTTTATCATAGGTAGTTTTCTATCAAGCCCTTTTAAGACTAGGTTTTGGATTATCCTTGAATCTATATGTCCTAATCTACGATGCTAGAGAGTTGAATGATCTATTATGGATGCAAGACAAAAGATGTTCTTAGTGATGTTGTTCATATTGCAATCATTAGCTAAGCTATATTTATCAATCCAACGCGTTATTCTACCAAAACTTAAAGGGGACTTACCTTCACTGAAGTCTTTATTGTGGTATGTATTGGGTTCATTCATTGTGCGTGACTCAAGTGCAACCTCATTGTTTGTGATATTGGCACTCCAAGAATCCGCTTGAGGACTATGATTCCAATGTGCCTATAAAACAAACATGAAACTCAAACTCTCGGTCCCCATTGTCTTTAGGGTCCATTGAGGTTAGCGTAAAACATTTCCAAGTTATACATTCTTGGATCTTGAAGCAAGATACTTATTGTCTCTAGACTGAACTTAGAGAGCATTGGTAGAGAAATATTTTGATAATGAGGCTCATTTCTATGATGAAAAATTGTTTTATGAAAGTTTTGGTTTGGGTAAGAGTTGTCTCTCTTATAAAAAGAATTATGAGCTTGATCATAATGTGATTTGTAATAATAGTGATTTCTTCTTTGAGATGGTGGTCGAGGTTTTCGAAAAGGGATTCTTTGATTGCAAGAAGACTTAGGTTTAGATTTGTTAAATCAGCTAGACGCAATGCTCTCTTTACTTAGGGAATTTTAAGACCATAAGAATTATCACAATTCGTTTGAGAAACTATAGGCTTAGAGTGATAATTAATCAAGTTATTCTTATCAAGTGGTGCTATTTGACTTGACATGTCATCCAAAGTATTGTTATTCCTTTTGAATTTTAAAAAATTAAGAGTTTTGTTTTGAAATTTAGACATATCATTTTTCAAAAAGTCAACCACATGTGTGAGTTTTTCACAACTTAAGCATGGTTCAATCACCTCTTTGACTTTGATATCCTTAGTTGTTTTAATTTTAATTTCAAGTCCATTTGCTTTATTTGTGAGTTTATTTGTTTCTTCTTGTAAAATTCGTTTTTCTTTTAATAAAGCTTTAATCCTTTTTATAAAATCCTCATTTAACTCTATAAGTTCAAAATTATAAAATCTCTATACTTAAAGCTTTATTTGAACACTAGAGATTTAGATAACTACCTAACAAAAAAGTATAAAGGTGGTGGTGGGTTGCTTTTATAGTGTTCACGCGCCAAATAGTGAGGTGGAGGTGGTGCACCCCCCACCATAGAGAGTAGCATTATAAGTTGAAAGTTTACCAAATAAATAATACTTGGTATTCGTTTGTTTGATGCACAGAACACTTAACCACAATTTTGCGACTATAATTATTTGTTTTTTTTTAATTTCCGTCGCTATGTACGGTACCCACCCAATTTTAATACCAGCTTGTTTTATCTATACAGAAAAGGGAACATGTTTGGTGAGAAAAGTTAAAAGAGGGAACGTTCAAGGAACTTTCGTGCAAGAACTTGAGGTTGACACTTTGTTTATCAAATAAAGAAGACACAAATCATAATATAGGTTCTTCTAAAGAACTTTGTAGTTGACATGCCAACTTCCTCAAATGTGAAGACTTTGCCCGGTTTGAATTTTATATAATGGTGGACTCGACCTTCGTGAATTAGTCGGAAAAAAAAACTAGAAACCACGTTTTAGAAAAAGCTTTTAAGTTGTAGGAAGAAAGAAAGCTTCGTTTGTGTAATTGTGTTGTTATGGATACATTGGCATTTAATCTCTAAAATTTAACGGCAAGTTCGAGCCATGTGGTAACAATCTCATGACCAACTCATCCCTAAAAGAGATTAGAACATTGTCATGTGCTTCTAATTGATTTAAGAATCTTGCAAATAGTTTCGTATTCTAGGGTCTTAATGTTGTTAAGTCATCAGTGAGATTTTTAGTTCAATACAAAAAGATACCTACATTCGGTGCTACACGGAGCAAGTATTAACTAGATCATGGCAGTTTTAACTTATTGACACTAATCGCTTCTGACTAGAACTTCCAAATCATGAAAGGCTGGTGATTTGCGTTCATGGTTTTACCAGATCCGCGTAAAACCAAGAGTTTTCCTTGCATGTCAACAAAACTGGTTCAGGTGAATTTTCTTGGTTACCCAAGATAATGCAAATATGTAGAAGGTAAATGCATTGTTTATGTATGATATATTGACCTACTAATTCTCGGTTCTATCCTTCTATGAGCGTGAACAATGGTTTTTTCCTTCTTTCTTTTTTGTTTTTCTAAAAACAAAGGAAGCATGGAACAATTAATGGTTAATAGTAATACTAATACTAAAAGAAAAATGAATTCGATCAAATGAAAACAAGATCGAGACCATATCCATCCGATGGCTAGATAAATACAATGCATTTGCGAGTATATTCTCACAAATCGCATCAATATTATCTGATTACCACTAAATGTTAAGCCCTCGTAAAGTTAATAAAGTTAACACACAAGATTTTATTATGATATTCTTCAAGCATATCAGCATTCTCATATCAATACATGTTTAAGGATATTATAGGAAACTTGGAAAGCAACAGCACATGCAACAGAATGAAATGGGAAACAAACAAATCTCAGACATGATTTAGTGCTTGACGAATGTTTCTGGGTCCTTCACAATTGTCACGGCACAAGGTGCAGCTGTCATCACATAATTTGTAACACTTCCTAAGATTATCCTGCAATAAAAACAAGGAATTCATTTTTAAAACTTATTTGTAGAGAAAACTGCAAAATTCATCCCTGTGGTTTGTAGATTTTGGCACAAATCTTCTAGCTGTTACATTGGGCACTAATATTCCATGAGTGGCTAAACATTAGCAAAATCATCCCTAATGGGATGATTTTTGCAAATCTTTTTGTTAAACTTTTTTCAAAAATCATCCCCAATAAGGATTGATTTTTTGCAGGATGTTTGGCACCAATCTGGGGATGATTAGTGCTAATCGTTTCGGCATAGGGATGATTATGCCACATAACTACAACCACAGGGATGACAAGGAATTCATTTTAACATATAATTTGTATAAGAGCATCCACAACGGCGAACCTATTAAAAGGTTTATAAAAGTGTCAGATCAGCTAATGTCATTAATTCATGAAAAATTTCATATTATGAACCTATTCCTAATGTGGATAAAACTTTTTGAGGTTTATATCTTTAGAAATTCCACAATCACCATTTAAATGTCATTAACAATTCAGCATATAAAAAAATAAAAAAATATGATAAATATTTCTTAAACCTCTTCATAATCCTAAACCTTTTCATGCCACGTAAGCATGAAATGATTTCTCACTATGAAGCAAAAATTCTTGGAGCTCTTCAAAAAGTTTTAGACCTATTTATAAACCATCATTGGATGCTCTAAGTCGCATAACTATTTGACCAGATAGCCCATGATAGTTATCAATCTTTAGATATTTTCTTGATTATATGCCATGTTTGGACTTTCATAGATTTATAAACTAATCAAGTATACTTTTGAAATTAGATTTAAATAGGCAACATCATATTGCCCGTTCAAGAATGAGTTGTTATACAAGTCACTTTCAGTGATCATAGCTGTCGATGATGATGATGCTGATATGAGTCACAATTATCAAACTCTTTTTCTTTATTAGCAATGATGTGGTCCATTTCTCTAACAAAGATAGAGATATACAACTATAAAAGTAAACATTGAATAATTTATCGTCCTAAATGTGCTCTCTCCAAAAGGTTTAAAATGGCGCAATGAGCACTTGTTCAAGTGGTCTTTTAGCCCGACGTTCGTATTGAACAAATAACCTATATTTCCAAAAGCGTTACTTCATCCGTTAACTTGACGTTTCCCTGTGCCCATCTTAAATGTACTCTATGCGTATCTTTAAATTTTTTAATTAGACTAAACATCGCTAGTGCACCTTTGCACAAGATAGTACAAAAAAACCTAACCAACATGATTCTCATAATCTCATGTTGTCTAATGTCCTAACAATTTCTTAAACATCTATATTAACCTAAGTCAACAATTAGTTTGATTGCGTTGATCAGTATATCATATTCAGAGATTGTGTTCAAATCACGAACTCAAAAATGATACATATAATAGCAACGTAATTCGACTAGGTACAAAATAAGTTACCTCTTGATGCCGCTAAGCCCTCTGCTACCCATAACCAGAGAATCAAGTTTCAGATCTTCAATAGCTTCAACCAATTTCTCTCTTGCATCTCCCCAATACACTTTTGACACAACATGAATCTGTTAACCAAACCAAACCAAACATCAATACACAATCCATACAGAAATCATCAAAAAAAATCAATAACACAGAGAGAAATTGTGTATTAACCTCTTTTTGCCTAGTAACAGTATCAAGCATGTCTAAAACTTCAATATCCATCTTCACATCGTATTTAGCCATCACTTCTGGCTCACGAAACTCCACCAACGGAATCAAAGCTGAAGAAAATTTTATTTTATAACCATCAAACATCAACAAAAGAAACAAAGGGTCGTCTTTGTGGGTGTGCGGGTGAGCGACCGCACAGGCCTCAAAAATTTTAAGGCCTCAAAAATTTTAAGCCCCAAAATTTGTCTCCTTAACGATATGTTAAATGTTTAGATAATTATATCTTATAAACAATAAGATTTTATATATAATATTTCTTCTCGAAAGATCTCATTATGTAATTTCGCCCAAGGTTACAACTAAACGAATTGATCGTTTGAACAAAGTAGTATAACTTACGAGAACCAGTGGCTTCCCAGAGTTTATTCCTGGACTCATCAGTCGAGTGAGACTTGACATGAATTATATAAAACGTATCACCATGATCAGCCAAGTTATCAATAGCCCATTGCAAGGCTGCTTTACTACTTTTCGAGAAATCCATAGCTACACCAACTTTTCGATCCTTCACCATCTTTAACACAACTTAAATGATCTAGAAATGAAATGATTTATAGAAAGTATCACAGACAGATCTTTGAGGGTTGATTTGTTATGATTTGATATGGTTTTTTTAATTATTTTTGGTTGTTGTAAAGTTGGAGAATATATAGTGGAGTAAAGGAACCGAACACGGTTAATGAAAGGATGCTTTGATGACCCGACAAAGTTACGCATGTCGATCTTATCCTTTTTTATTACTCAACTAATGCACTAGTCAATGGTTAGTGGAACACGGTTTTATTAGCATTCAATTATATTAAATCGATTATGTTAATGTCTGATTCGGTTTTCTTTCTTGATCTTTGGTGACTTCAGAATTTTGTTTTGTAAATGATCGACATCTTTAAGATATTTGTAGGTCAACTAAACATGTATCTATTTTTGTGACAAGTATTAAGCTAATTTTAACATACTAAAACAATACGATAAATGTATGAAACGAGTTATTGAACTCGCATTGATATTATCGTTATTGTAATGTGTTCGTTTGAAATGCAATTATAGTTTGAGTTGTTAGTCGTCGATAGGTGTGTGGACGAAGCTTAAACAAATGACAAGGCGGGTTACGGATCGGGTTGAGATAGTGGGCCGACCTAAAGAAAACGTCAAGTCATCGGGCTACCACGTTATGAACCCATTCCCACAAACAACTCACATAAAGCTCAGCACCTGGCTATTGTATTGTTTATATAACGAGGCATTCAGACCCGTGCGTTGCACACGGGTTGTGTGCATTTGTTGTGTGCGTAATGTGTTGACGTCTAAGGTTGTTTGATAATTAGTTGTCACTGCATAGAGTATAAATGGTTGTCTTATATGTTTTATATAAACATTTAGACCCGTGCGATGCATCGGCTTTGTTTTTCGATTTAGAAAATGAACTTTTGCTTATGTCTAAAACTTACCTTTTTAGACAGGGAATATTTCTTCGTAAGAGCATACATTAATAATATAGTTTCGGCTTGAGGTTAGTGTTAAAAAGTTGGACAAAAAGAAAGTTATTGGTCGTAGTGTGTATTTTGACATTTGTTACAAATTTAAGGGTGGAATCTGATTATAAGTTGTTTACTTGATGCAAATAGAAGTCATACTTCAGTTATTTGATATTAATTGAACTTCAAAACCAATAAGACACCATATGTTTTGTCTTGCAGCTCCCATTAAGCTTTCAGAAAAGTTGATAGAACCTCATGAAACATTCTTTTATTTCGTTGTTAAATTATCACATTAAAAGCCGATTTACCATTTGATTTGAGTGATTTATAACTAAGCAATTTCAGTGTGTGTAATCAACATCGGCCTTGGTTCAGATATCAGCTAAGACCAGCTCTTGTAATATACTAATTCTTAATCAACATTCTCAACATTCGCAACTAAAGTAAACTTGAAAATAAGTAAACGTCATCAACTGTTTGTGATTGAATCCACCAACACATGGTATATATGTAATCACGCTCACTAATGGCGGTCAAGTGCTCATCAATTTCCTCCAACATAAGTACTTGAAAAGCAGGATTATCGCGTCTCACAACTCCAACCTAATCAGAAACACAAATGCAAAACTCGCATTGGGTAGGAATCAGAATTAAGAGTCCCTTAAATCCTCTTTTAACAATGAGCTACAAAAACTTCCAGTATCATTTTTAAGTTGAATTGGAGGTCACTGTATCAAATTATCAATAATGTTGACGATAGGAGACATAGTTGCATAAAACCTGCAAGTACCAATATGACGTGTGCCTCTAAGAAAACGGTAGAACTAATATATTAAGACTCGTTGATTTAATCAATCGAAATTCTGTAATCACTTAATAAGCATCAAGCACACGCAAACATAGCTTTTAATATAATCTCGAGATTCCTGCTCATCTTCAAAAACAACTTTTCCTCTACCAATTCATGTTTTCTTGATAACCTCTGCATATCATAAACACAAAGATTAGAAATCATTTCCATTACAGAATTCATTTCCATTACAATCGATATGGTCTAACTCCAAATGCTAAGGCTTTTAATCAGTCAACTTATCAAAACATTAAAAGAGTTTTACGAATTCTTTCGGGTCTGAACATCCAAATCCCAAGAAAATGAGAACCATACTGCATAAACCAAGGTTTGATCATAACCCATTTTTGAAATTGGTCAAATACACAACGTATATTCCAATTCATATCATAAATTGCCAACAGTGGTCAAATAGCAAAATATAGCATTCTTACCTTAGCTA